>CM029019.1:116234543-116522768 GCA_016801055.1 Panax notoginseng
AGAAATGTAATAGTAACTCAACCTAATGAATATAAAATTAGGTTAAACATATAATGAGATGTTAAAGTAGATTCTTAATATGTCCGAAACATAATTACGTAGAATTGAACGATTGAATGCATAGTTAGCTCAATATTCGTGAGATGTATATTATGTGACAATAAATGTAGTAATTTGACTAAGTATGGTCATAATCAAAGTTAGACAAAGACAATGAACTTGTGATGACTAGTACGTTATAATTGGCTGGTATTATGAATGTAAATGACATGTAGGATTTAAATCAAGGAACGAGTTTAATTAAAGTATAATCTACGCACGAGGCAAGTTTCCTAACTCTACTTGTTATCGTTATACAAGTGATGAATTCACCTTTCTAAATTGAGCAAGTTCTCATTATTATTGATCAAGCCTTTTTTGTTATATTAAAGTCTATTAATCTTTCAAGCATGATGCTGTTATACAATACTTATTCTATTGTATACCTTTTGAGATTTTATTCAAGTTAAATATTTAGTTACTGTTAAACCTTGTTAGACTAGAAAACCCTTAATGATTCGACTATTCCATAGTTGATGAGCATTCTAAATTTCAGAACCCTTTGATGAATTATCCGAACCAAACTTCCTTCGGTACGGACTCTAATGTCAAACTGAGATGAACAACCCTTTATAGGGGATTACTTATGCGTTAGCGTTAAGATATTGTGCACAGTATGGTAATAAGGGCGGAACCCCCTAAGTACGAGAAGAATAGTCCATAGTTTTATGACTGTTAAAGGTTTCAAGTATAACCCTTGATAACTTAGGACATAGTTCAAGGTCTTATGACCCTCAGATTTCTTTTGATTCTTGTTATTCATTCTTGATTCAAAAGTTGAGCTTTATTTCAGAAGTCTTTGATTCAGTCGCATGTTATTATATTGTTACTTTCATTATTATTCTTGTGGGCAATTGTGCTCACTCTTGCGAATAATAACATTACAGTTAAGAACGAAAGAACAGACGAACCTTCTACTAAAAAGGCAAGGGCAAGATTAACAAGTGATGAAGACTTGTTGTTTATGTGATGTTGAATTTATGTGTTAAGACTTATGTTAATGTTGTTTAAGGCATATTATTTGTTTATGCTTCCGCACAGATGTTTATGGTTAGTATGACCTGTGATTGTATTTATTATTCAGATGTTGTAACCCTATAAGGGGAGGATTTAATTCTATCTATGGCATGGTTTGCATTTATTATAGGTAGATAGATATATGATATTTTTATAGTGAACACCAAATTATGTGGGAATAGAAGTACCTAGAAATAGAGAATACCGACGAAATAGAGAAGTTAAAGAAAGAACTGAAGGAAAGCTCTGAGAGGCTGATCATAATAGAGGAGGGCTGGGCAAGAGAATCACGTCGTGCTGATCTTTCAGAGAGGGATTATCGTGTAAAGAAGGCTAAGCTTGGAGAGACATACTCTACACTTAATAATGCAATTGATGAGGCCCAGGATCGAGTTTTGAGGTACCTAATCCAGTTTGAAGGTCCACCATCGTACATGTTGGATCGCAGAACGATGTCTCGCATCATAGAAGAGGAACGTAGCAAGGCTATTCGGCGCCATAACAGGCAGTGATAGTATTTGTTTAATTATGTGAAAAACTTATCTAGTTTGGGTAGGTCTAAATTCATATAAAAATAAGTTGATTGGATATTTTTTTTGGCCATGTTCTACAATTTTTGCGAATTGCAGAACTGAAACTGGAGTCTCGCGCCATGGCGCCAACTCCCTGCTTTAAGACTCGCTCTGCAGCGCTAAAGATCACGCCATAGCGCCGCCGTGCCGCAGCGCCAAGAATAAGCCTAGCAGTGGCGCCGCAGCGCCACTTAGCAGAATGTCCAGAAATGCAAATTTTTAACTGTTCAAATATAGAAATGTAATAGTAACTCAACCTAATGAATATAAAATTAGGTTAAACATATAATGAGATGTTAAAGTAGATTCTTAATATGTCCGTAACATAATTACGTATGAATTGAACGATTGAATGCATAGTTAGCTTAATGTTCGTGAGATGTATATTATGTGACAATGAATGTAGTAATTTGACTAAGAATGGTCATAATCAAAGTTAGACAAAGAGAATGAACTTGTGATGACTAGTACGTTATAATTTACTTGTATTATGAATGTAAATGATATGTAGGATTTAAATCAAGGAACGAGATTAATTAAAGTATAATCTACGCACGAGGCAAGTTTCCTAACTCTACTTGTTATCGTTATATAAGTGATGAATTCACCTTTCTACATTGAGCAAGTTCTCATTATTATTGATCAAGCCTGTTTTGTTATATTAAAGTCTATTAATCTTTGAAGCATGATGTTGTTATACAATACTTATTCTATTGTATACCTTTTGAGATTTTATTCAAGTTAAATATTCAATTACTGTTAAACCTTGTTAGACTAGCAAACCCTTAATGATTCGACTAGTCCATAGTTGATGATCATTCTAAATTTCAGAACCCTTGATGAATTATCCGAACCAAACTTCCTTTGGTGCGGACTCTAATGTCAAACTGAGATGAACAACCCTTTATAGGGGATTACTTATGCGTTAGCGTTAAGATATTGTGCACAGTATGGTAATAAGGGCTGAACCCCCTAAGTACGAGAAGAATAGTCCATAGTCTTATGACTGTTAAAGGTTTCAAGTATAACCCTTGATAACCTAGGACATAGTTCAAGGTCTTATGACCCTCAGATTTCTTTTGATTCTTGTTATTCATTCTTGATTCAAAAGTTGAGCTTTATTTCAGAAGTCTTTGATTCAGTCGCATGTTATTATATTGTTACTTTCATTATTATTCTTGTGGGCAATTGTGCTCACTCTTGCGAATAATAACATTACAGTTAAGAACGAAAGAACAGACGAACCTTCTACTAGCAAAGGCAAGGGCAAGATTAACAAGTGATGAAGACTTGTTGTTTATGTGATGTTGAATTTATGTGTTAAGACTTATGTTAATGTTGTTTAAGGCATATTATTTGTTTATGCTTCCGCACAGATGTTTATGGTTAGTATGACCTGGGATTGTATTTATTATTCAGATGTTGTAACCCCATAAGAGGAGGATTTAATTCTATCTATGGCATGATTTGCATTTATTATGGGTAGATAGATATATGATGTTTTTATAGTGAACACCAAATTATGTGGGAATGGAAGTACCTAGAAATAGAGAAGACCGACGAAATAGAGAAGTTAAAGAAAGAACTGAAGGAAAGCTCTGAGAGGCTGATCATAATAGAGGAGGGCTGGGCAAGAGAATCACGTCGTGCTGATCTTTCAGAGAGGGAATATCGTGTAAAGGCTTAATAATGCAATTGATGAGGCCCAGAATCGAGTTTTGAGGTACCTAATCCAGTTTGAAGGTCCACCATCGTACATGTTGGATCGCAGAACGATGTCTCGCATCATAGAAGAGGAACGTAGCAAGGCTATTCGGCGCCTTAACAGGCAGTGATAGTATTTGTTTAATTATGTGAAAAACTTATCTAGTTTGGGTAGGTCTAAATTCATATAAAAATAAGTTGATTGGAAATTTTTTTTGGCCATGTTCTACAATTTTTGCAAATTGCAGAACTGAAACTGGAGTCTCGCGCCATGGCGCCAACTCCCTGCTTTAAGACTCGCTCTGCAGCGCTAAAGATCACGCCATAGCGCCGCCGTGCCGCAGCGCCAAGAATAAGCCTAGCAGTGGCGCCGCAGCGCCACTTAGCAGAATGTCCAGAAATGCAAATTTTTAACTGTTCAAATATAGAAATGTAATAGTAACTCAACCTAATGAATATAAAATTAGGTTAAACATATAATGAGATGTTAAAGTAGATTCTTAATATGTCCGTAACATAATTACGTATGAATTGAACGATTGAATGCATAGTTAGCTTAATGTTCGTGAGATGTATATTATGTGACAATGAATGTAGTAATTTGACTAAGAATGGTCATAATCAAAGTTAGACAAAGAGAATGAACTTGTGATGACTAGTACGTTATAATTTACTTGTATTATGAATGTAAATGATATGTAGGATTTAAATCAAGGAACGAGATTAATTAAAGTATAATCTACGAACGAGGCAAGTTTCCTAACTCTACTTGTTATCGTTATATAAGTGATGAATTCACCTTTCTACATTGAGCAAGTTCTCATTATTATTGATCAAGCCTGTTTTGTTATATTAAAGTCTATTAATCTTTGAAGCATGATGTTGTTATACAATACTTATTCTATTGTATACCATTTGAGATTTTATTCAAGTTAAATATTCAATTACTGTTAAACCTTGATAGACTAGCAAACCCTTAATGATTAGACTAGTCCATAGTTGATGATCATTCTAAATTTCAGAACCCTTGATGAATTATCCGAACCAAACTTCCTTTGGTGCGGACTCTAATGTCAAACTGAGATGAACAACCCTTTATAGGGGATTACTTATGCGTTAGCGTTAAGATATTGTGCACAGTATGGTAATAAGGGCTGAACCCCCTAAGTACGAGAAGAATAGTCCATAGTCTTATGACTGTTAAAGGTTTCAAGTATAACCCTTGATAACCTAGGACATAGTTCAAGGTCTTATGACCCTCAGATTTCTTTTGATTCTTGTTATTCATTCTTGATTCAAAAGTTGAGCTTTATTTCAGAAGTCTTTGATTCAGTCGCATGTTATTATATTGTTACTTTCATTATTATCCTTGCGGGCAATTGTGCTCACTCTTGCGAATAATAACATTACAGTTAAGAACGAAAGAACAGACGAACCTTCTACTAGCAAAGGCAAGGGCAAGATTAACAAGTGATGAAGACTTGTTGTTTATGTGATGTTAAATTTATGTGTTAAGACTTATGTTAATGCTGTTTAAGGCATATTATTTGTTTATGCTTCCGCACAGATGTTTATGGTTAGTATGACCTGGGATTGTATTTATTATTCAGATGTTGTAACCCCGTAAGGGGAGGATTTAATTCTATCTATGGCATGGTTTGCATTTATTATGGGTAGATAGATATATGATGTTTTTATAGTGAACACCAAATTATGTGGGAATGGAAGTACCTAGAAATAGAGAAGACCGACGAAATAGAGAAGTTAAAGAAAGAACTGAAGGAAAGCTCTGAGAGGCTGATCATAATAGAGGAGGGCTGGGCAAGAGAATCACGTCGTGCTGATCTTTCAGAGAGGGATTATCGTGTAAAGAAGGCTAAGCTTGGAGAGACATACTCTACACTTAATAATGCAATTGATGAGGCCCAGGATCGAGTTTTGAGGTACCTAATCCAGTTTGAAGGTCCACCATCGTACATGTTGGATCGCAGAACGATGTCTCGCATCATAGAAGAGGAACGTAGCAAGGCTATTCGGTGCCTTAACATGCAGTGATAGTATTTGTTTAATTATGTGAAAAACTTATCTAGTTTGGGTAGGTCTAAATTCATATAAAAATAAGTTGATTGGAAATTTTTTTTGGCCATGTTCTACAATTTTTGCGAATTGCAGAACTGAAACTGGAGTCTCGCGCCATGGCGCCAACTCCCTGCTTTAAGACTCGCTCTGCAGCGCTAAAGATCACGCCATAGCGCCGCCGTGCCGCAGTGCCAAGAATAAGCCTAGCAGTGGCGCCGCAGCGCCACTTAGCAGAATGTCCAGAAATGCAAATTTTTAACTGTTCAAATATAGAAATGTAATAGTAACTCAACCTAATGAATATAAAATTAGGTTAAACATATAATGAGATGTTAAAGTAGATTCTTAATATGTCCGTAACATAATTACGTATGAATTGAAAGATTGAATGCATAGTTAGCTTAATGTTCGTGAGATGTATATTATGTGGCAATGAATGTAGTAATTTGACTAAGAATGGTCATAATCAAAGTTAGACAAAGAGAATGAACTTGTGATGACTAGTATGTTATAATTTACTTGTATTATGAATGTAAATGATATGTAGGATTTAAATCAAGGAACGAGATTAATTAAAGTATAATCTACGCACGAGGCAAGTTTCCTAACTCTACTTGTTATCGTTATATAAGTGATGAATTCACCTTTCTACATTGAGCAAGTTCTCATTATTATTGATCAAGCATGTTTTGTTATATTAAAGTCTATTAATCTTTGAAGCATGATGTTGTTATACAATACTTATTCTATTGTATACCTTTTGAGATTTTATTCAAGTTAAATATTCAATTACTGTTAAACCTTGTTAGACTAGCAAACCCTTAATGATTCGACTAGTCCATAGTTGATGATCATTCTAAATTTCAGAACCCTTGATGAATTATCCGAACCAAACTTCCTTTGGTGCGGACTCTAATGTCAAACTGAGATGAACAACCCTGTATAGGGGATTACTTATACGTTAGCGTTAAGATATTGTGCACAGTTTAGTAATAAGGGTTGATCCCCCTAAGTACGAGAAGAAGAGTCCATAGTCTTATGACTGTTAAAGGTTTCAAGTATAACCGTTGACAACCTAGGACATAGTTCAAGGTTTTACGACCCTCAGTTTTCTTTTGATTCTTGTTATTCATTCTTGATTCAAAAGTTGAGTTTTATTTCAGAAGTCTTTGATTCAGTCGCATGTTATTATATTGTTACTTTCATTATTATACTTGTGGGGAATTGTGCTTACTCTTGTGAATAATAACATTGCAGTTAAGAACGAAAGAATAGACGAAGCTTCTACTAGCAAAGGCAAAGGTAAGATTAACAAGTAATGAAGACTTGTTGTTTATGTGATGTTGAATTTATGTGTTAAGACTTATGTTAATGTTGTTTAAGACTTCTTATTTGTTTATGTTTCCGCACAGATGTTTATGGTTAGTACTACCTGGGATTGTATTTATTATTCAGATGTTGTAACCCCATAAGGGGAGGATTTAATTCTATCTATTGCATGGTTTGCATTTATTATGGGTAGATAGATATATGATATTTTTATAGTGAACACCAAATCATGTGGGAATGGAAGTACCCGGAAATGAAGAAGATCGAAGAAATAGAGAAGTTAAAGAAAGAACTGAAGGAAAGCTTAGAGAGGCTAATCATAGCAGAGGAGGGCTGGGTAAGAGAATCACGTCGTGCTGATCTTGTAGAGAGGGATTATCGTGTAAAGAAGGCTAAGCTTGGAGAGACATACTCTACACTTAATAATGTAATGGATGAGGCCTAGAATCGAGTTTTTAGGTACCCAATCCAGTTTGAAGGTCTACCATCGTACATGCTGGATCGCAGAACGATGTCTCGCATCATAAAAGAGGAACGTGCCAAGGCTATTCGGCGCCTTAACAGGCGGTGATAGTATTTGTTTAATTATGTGAAAAACTTATCTAGTTTTTAGATGTAAATTCAGATGTGTTTCCGAACGAATGAATATTTTAATATTTTACATCATGTAAATTCTTTATCTCGGGATAGTTGATGTAAATACAAGCGATGCTATTGTTTGATGTTAAAACTTTTGATTTGAATAAATATATTAAGTTGTTTGAGATAATGTGTTAAGTGATTATGTTAAATTGTTGAGTTAAACCTTAACTATTTAGAGAATTTAATAAAGATCTAATAAGCATATATTCTTAACAGAAATATGCCGCCGAGAAAAAGACAAAACCGTCAACCAGCTCAGGAAGAGTCAACGAATAATAACAATAATGCCAATCCTAATCCCGTCCAACAATTAGTGAACTTACTAGCTGGAGCAATGAATAATTAACCTCAAACTCCACCGAATAATTCATTTAAAGATTTCAAGGCGGTGGGACCGCCAGATTTTAAAGGCTCCATGAACCTGATAGAAGCTTAGACTTGGGTTATGGAGACGGAGAAGGTTTTTGAGGTTGCAAGAGTCAGAGAGGACCAGAAGATCGCTTTTGCAACGTTTATGCTAAAATCTAAAGCCAATTTTTGGTGGCAAGCAAACAAGGTCCGGGGAGGAGAAGGTATGATAACCTGGGAGAGGTTCAAGGAGATGTTTTTCGAGATGTATTTCCCGACTACCTCGCAGAACCAATTGGAGGTTCAGTTTCTAGAATTGAAGCAAGGGAATATGTCTGTATCAAATTATGCGGCTAGATTCAACGAATTGGCAAGGTTCGCCACGTATCAAGTGCACACGGACGAGAGAAAAGCAAGAAGGTTCGAACAAGGACCGAAGTCGTTGTTGTATAGTAAGGTGCCGATGTTTCAGTTGAAGACATTCGTCGGGGTACTAGAGAAAGCCATACTTGCTGAAGGTGGAAGTGATGCGGTAACCAAATACAATCAGGATCAGAAGAAGAAGAAGAATGAAAGTGAAGGAAATAACAAGGCTAGTGGAAGTAGCACAGGAGGTGGTAATATTAATCAGAAGAAAAGGTGGAATGACAACTCATCAACTGGAAACCAGCAAGGAGGTCAGAAGAAAAGGATTGAAGCGTGTCCGACTTGCGGGAAAGCTCATTTGGGAGTGTGTATGAAGGGTAAACGTGTGTGCTACAATTGTGATCAGGAAGGCCACATCGCACCTAATTATCCTAACCCAAAGAAGGGTGCCTGCTTCACTTGTGGTTCAAATGATCATTTGGCAAAAGACTGTCCTAAGAAAGGATCTAGAGGGGCAGGACATGAGGAAACCAGGGAAATAGCAGTGGAAGCGCTCTGACCATCACAGGACCAACTGCAACCAATCGACCGACCGCCAGGACTTTCAATATGACGGTGCAGGATGCAGTGCAGTCACGTGATGTGGTGTCAGGTATCATTCCGATCAATAGAGTTATTGCTTATGTATTATTTGATTCGGGTGCTACTTGTTCATTTATATCCGATGACTTTGCTAAACATTTAGAATTGCCTAAGGATGAGTTAGAATACCCATGAACATAGAAATCGCGAATATAGAAATAATCCCTGTTAATCACGTGCATAAGAACTGTAGAGTGGATATTAAGGGTAATATCATGAACGTAGATCTTATCCCTATTCGACTTGGAGAATTTGACATTATCTTGGGAATGGACTGGTTATTCAATTATGGGGCGATAATTGACTGCCAGAAGAAGCGTATTAACCTTATGACTCCATCAAAGGTTGTGTTTTATGGTAGCAAGTCGCCTAGACAAGCGAGGTGTCTGACGATGATGCAAGCCAGGAAGTTTTTACGACAAGGATGTGTAGGATATTTAGCTTACATAGTCGACAGTCGTAAAGAGAATCTGAAAGTAGAAGAAATACCTGTAGTGAGGCACTTCACCGATGTATTCCCGGACGATTTGGTAGGACTTCTGCCAGATAGAGAGGTCGAATTTGTGATCGATTTGGCGCCAAGAACTGCTCTAATATCGAAGGCACCATACCGAATGGCGTCGATAGAAATGAAAGAATTGATGGTACAACTACAAGATTTACTGGACAAAAAGTACATTCAACCAAGTGTGTAGCCGTGGGGAGCGCCGGTGTTGTTTGTAAAGAAGAAAGACGGGACGATGTGGCTTTGCATCGATTATAGAAAACTGAATAAGGTCATGATTAAGAATATATATCCATTACCGAGGATCGATGATCTATTTGATCAATTGAAGGGAGAGAAATATTTTTCCAAGATAGATTTTAGGAGTGGTTATCATCAATTGAAGGTGAGACCAGAGGATGTACCGAAGACAGCATTCAGAACACGATATGGTCACTACGAATTTTTAGTAATGTTGTTTGGTTTAACGAATGCTCCTGCAGCATTTATGGGACTAATGAATGGTGTGTTCAAGCCGTTTTTAGAAAAGTTTGTAGTGGTATTTATAGATGACATTTTGGTATATTCAAAAATCAAGGAAGAACATGAAGAGCATTTGAGATTAACGTTGGAAGTGTTGAGAAGGGAGAAGTTGTATGCCAAGTTTTTGAAATGTGAATTCTGGATTAAAAGAGTACAATTTCTTGGACATGTGATCGATAGGGATGGAATTTTGGTGGATCCCTCTAAAGTCGAAGCTGTGATTAACTGGGATCAGCCTAAGGCGCCGTCAGAAGTAAAGAAGTTTTCTTGGATTGGTAGGTTATTACAGGAGATTCATTCAAGATTTTTCCAAGATCGCAACCCCGTTGACAAATTTGACTAGGAAAGCTGTGAAATTTATTTGGACGGAGAAGTGTGAGAAAAGCTTTCAAGAATTGAAGAAGAGATTGAGTTCAGCACCTGTGTTGTCTCTTCTGGATGATACAGGAAATTTTGTGGTTTATAGTGATGCGTCGCGTAAGGGACTTGGCTGTGTGCTTATGCAGAATGGTAGAGTTATTGCGTATGCGTCATGACAATTGAAAGATTATGAGAAGGGGTATCCGACCCATAATTTGGAGTTAGCTGCAGTGGTTTTTGCTTTGAAAATCTGGAGGCACTATCTCTACGGGGAAAAGTGTGAAATATATACAGATCACAAGAGTCTGAAATATATTTTTACACAGAAATTAAGGAAGACATTTTGAGTAAGGCTCATAGCTCACAATATTCGATTCACCCGGGTAGTACCAAGATGTATCAAATCTTCTACAACACTTCTGGTGGCCGAATTTGAAACGTGATGTTGCAGCATGTATTGCCAAGTGTCTAACCTGTCAGAAAGTGAAAGTAGAACATCAAAGACCGAGTGGATTGCTACAACCGCTGGAGATCCCAAAATGGAAATGGGAATATATTACAATGGACTTCATGGTTGGCCTTCCGACGACTCAGAAAGGCTACGACGCAGTATGGGTTATCGTTGACCGACTGACGAAATTCGCACATTTCCTTCTGATTAAAATCAGATTCAACTTAGATCAGTTGGCAAGGTTATATGTAAAAGAGATTGTTTCGCGACACGGAGTTTTAGTGTCAATTGTTTTCGATATAGATCCGCGCTTTACATCAAATTTCTGGAAACATCTACAAGAATGCATGGGTACGCAATTGCGAATGAGTACGGCATATCACCCTCAAACGGATGGACAGAGCGAAAGAACGATTCAGACATTAGAAGATATGCTAAGTGCCTGTGTGATGGACTTTAAAGGAAATTGGGATGATCACCTACCACTCGTAGAGTTTGGCTACAACAACAGTTACCACGCTAGTATTGGCATGCCGCCTTACGAGGCGTTATATGACAGAAAGTGCAGAACTCCATTATACTGGGATGAAATGGGCGAAAGACAATTGCTAGGCCCAGAATTGGTACAGCAGACAGTAGAAATAGTCAAAGTGATCCGAATAAGACTGGTAGCAGCTTAAGATAGACAGAAGAAATACGTCGATCCACACCGTAAGAATGTTGAGTTTGAACCGGGTAGTTATGTGTTCTTAAAGGTCTCTCCCTGGAAGGGAAAGATCAGGTTCGAAAAGAAAGGAAAATTAAGCCCAAGATTCATTGGACCCTTTGAAGTTCTGAGAAGGATCGGAGAAGTTGCGTACGAGGTAGCCTTACCTCCAACACTCGAGAATGTCCACAATGTCTTCCATGTTTCTGTTTTACGACCCTACAAACCCGATTACAAGCACGTAATTGAATATGAACCACTATATTTTGAAAAAGACTTATCTTACGAAGAAATTCCTGTTCAAATTGTCGACCGAAAAGAGTAAGTTCTCAAAAATAAAGTAATACCTTATGTTAAGGTAATTTGGAGGAACCACAACGCTGAAGAAGCTACGTGGGAACTCGAAGAAAATATGATGAATAATTACCTTCATTTATTTACTTAAATTATATGTAAGCGATTCTGAGGGCAAAATCTTTGTAAAGGGGGGAGAATGTAACGGGGTCGAAATTATTGAGTCGTGATTCTGGAGACAGAATCCTTTTAAGGGGGAAAAGATGTGGCAACCGACGTTTTGTAATTTAATTTTAATATTTATTGGATTGAAAAAATATTTTTTTCGATGAATTAATTAATAGATTAAATAATTAATTGATGAAGTTGTGTTACATTAATTTAATTATATGTGTCATATTTATTAAATTAATGTGGAGAATTATTATTATTATTCGAATTATGTAATTATGTGAGCTTATTGTATTAAAAAGAAATATTTAATAAGCCTAATAGTATTTTAATTTATTCAATAATTAATTAGAAATTTAATAATTTGACATTATTAATAAATGAGAATTTAATTATTTGACTATGTGAATTAATGAGAAATTATTATATTTTATTTAAATTAAATTAAATAAGATATTTAAATTGGGTGTGACATGATTTAAACTATATTATAAAAGTTTAATTAAATTAATTGAGTATAAGCCTTTTAAGGCTAGCCAAACATGGCCTTAGTGGAGGTTGAGAGTAGTTAACCATTACTAGTTAACTGACCACCACTCTGCGCTCAGTTATTTTTTAAAATACGACGTCTTCTTCTTTATTTGGCTAAGTCTAGAAAAGAAAAATAAGCAGAGAGAGATTAAGGATTCACAGAGATAAATTGTCAGAGAAAGTATTTAGAGATTGTGAAGGAGATTGAGAGTGAGGAATTGAAAAGCATCTAAGCCTATTAATTCATACTCATACTACGCTTGGGTAATCTCTTCAACCCAATTCCTATTTACGTCTTTTAGAGTTTTCATGAAATTGGCTTTCAATTTTTCTGTTAAAATCCCTGCAATTGAAAATTTCTTTGATTATGGGTTTGTGTATGTGTTAAGGTGCATCACATCATATTTAATTATATATATAATATATAAAACTTATCATCAATTTTATAATATTATAACGTATGTTATAGAATATGGCCATATGGTCCTTATACGTGATTTTAATATGCCAAACATAGATTGTTTTGTAAAATTCACACTCATATATGATTATGGATGTTAAAACGAAGTAAACAAAACTTGAATGGATGGATTTAGTATTATAACGAATTCGTGGCGTTGAATTTTATGATTTATGTTCAAAACCTTCAAGAACATCAAGAACAGTAAATTATATGTTTTGATTATGCAATAATTATGTGTTATAACTTGTTAAAAGCATGCTGGAAGGGTTAAGTAGTGATATTATGTGTATTATAATATTTGGGTAGGTCTAAATTCGTATAAAAATAAGTTGATTGGAAACTTTTTTTGGCCATGTTCTGCAATTTTCGCGAATTGCAGAACTGAAACTGGAGTCTCGCGCCGCGGCGCCAACTCCCTACTTTAAGACTCGTGCCGCAGCGCCAAAGATCACGCCATAGCACCGCCGTGCCGCAGCGCCAAGAATAAGCCTAGCAGTGGTGCCGCAGCGCCACTTAGCAGAATGTCTAAAAATGCAAATTTTTAAGTGTTCAAGTATAGAAATGTAATAGTAGCTCAACCTAATGAATATAAAATTAGGTTAAACATATAATGAGATGTTAAAGTACATTCTTAACACGTCCATAACACAATTACGTATGAATTAAACGATTGAATGCATAGTTAGCTTAATGTTCGTGAGATGTAAATTATGTGACAATGAATGTAGTAATTTGACTAAGTATGGTCATAATCAAAGTTAGACAAAGAGAATGAACTTGTGATGACTAATACGTTATAATTGACTGGTATTATGAATGTAAATGATATGTAGGATTTAAATCAAGGTACGAGTTTAATTAAAGTGTAATCTACGCACGAGGCAAGTTTCCCAACTCTACTTGTTATCGTTATATAAGTGATGAATTCACCTTTCTACATTGAGCAAGTTCTCATTATTATTGAGCAAGCCTGTTTTGTTATATTAAAGTCTATTAATTTTTCAAGCATGATGCTGTTATACAATACTTATTCTATTGTATACCTTTTGAGATTTTATTCAAGTTAAATATTCAGTTACTGTTAAACCTTGTTAGACTAGCAAACCCTTAATGATTCGACTAGTCCATAGTTGATGAGCGTTCTAAATTTTAGAATCCTCGATGAAATATATAAACCAAACTTCCTTTGGTGCGGACTCTATTGTCAAACTGAGATGAACAACCCTGTATAGGGGATTACTTATGTGTTAGCGTTAAGATATTGTGCACAGTATGGTACTAAGGGCTGATTCCCCTAAGTACGAGAAGAAGAGTCCATTGTCTTATGACTGTTAAAGGTTTCAAGTATAACCCTTGATAACCTAGGACATAGTTCAAGGTCTTATGACCCTCAGATTTCTTTTGATTCTTGTTATTCATTCTTGATTCAAAAGTTGAGATTTATTTCAGAAGTCTTTGATTCACTCGCATGTTATTATATTGTTACTTTCATTATTATATTTGTGGGCAATTTTGCTCACTCTTGCGAATAATAACATTGCAGTTAAGAACGAAAGAACAGACGAACCTTCTACTAGCAAAGGCAAGGGCAAGATTAATAAGTGATGAAGACTTATTTTTTATGTGATGTTTAATTTATGTGTTAAGACTTTTGTTAATGTTGTTTAATACTTATTATTTGTTTATGTTTCCGCACAGATGTTTAAGGTTAGTATGACCTAGGATTGTATTTATTATTCAAATGTTGTAACCCCATAAGGGGATGATATATTTCTATCTATTGCATGGTTTGCATTTATTATGGGTAGATAGATATATGATGTTTTTATAGCAAACACCAAATCATGTGGGAATGGATGTACCCGGATTTGGGGGTGTCACATCTGTTGACGTTGTTGTCTTCTTCTAGGTGACATCCTACTGTTTTGCACTTGCACTATTAGATCATCATTCACTCACGTATTAAAACATTCAAACTTGTCTCAACCACTTTTAAACAATACATGATATATCTTAATAAAAAATAATACTTTATTCATTCATTTCTTTAAAACATAACAAAGATAGCCTTCACTGCTATTTACATCATCTATCTTGTAAAATTACATGATTACCTCATCATATTCCCATTATTTATTTCAAAAGTTAGGATTTACATCTTATTAATTTTCATCATGACTTATATATCATCTTATCATTTTTCTCGCAATCTATAAGAACATTCCTCGTCGCACAGCTTCAATGCGCTCTTGCTCCATGATACGAATCATCATCCTACGATCCATTGTGTACCACAGACAACCTTCAATCTGCACAAAAAAGTGGATGACTAAATCCTAAGCTCCACCATTCACTTGGCCTTCTTTAACTTATCCACAACATAATCTATGCATTTAGAAGCCTTCACCCACGTGAACTTATCTTGTAACTCAATGTTATGATTATACACTTCATCAGAGGAATCCCTCTCCCCTTACTCATCCTTCACCTTTATCACCTCAAATTCATCCTCACGACCAAACTCAAGCTCATACCCAACTTCTACAACAGAAATCAACGAGTATGGCTTTCCCAATACCAATCATACTCAAACTGTACGAACATCTCAGGGCTCCTATGTTAGGCTTGTAATATTCATGAACGCAATCAAATTGCACAAAATAAGCGGAAATGTGTAAAAATCAGAGTTTAAAATTTTAAAAATCATATACCCGGATCACTCTTTATGCACAATTATTAATTAAACGAAAAAGAAAGAACAAGAATCATACCCTTGAAGATCTGAGCTTCCTCAAATACAAGTTCACCTCCAATCTTTTTTCGCGTTCAACTTGAATCCACCGGGTTCGGTTCTTTCCTTTGATCAACGTTAGCCAACCAAGTGTTTGGCCTATGGAGGTGATCCACCAAGGAAGAAAAATTCAAAAAGATGGGTATTTGGCAAAATTCTAGTTTTTCTATCTCTCATAGAAAAAGAGCATACTCTCTAACAATTGGAATCACGTCTGTTGTTAAAAAAGTCAACAACAACTCTCTACCCATAATAAGACTCCTCTTATTTATAGATGTGGACAACCCTCCATAACAATTAAGGAATTGAGTTTTATTTTAATTAATTAAACTCCTTTAATTAATTGGGCTCCCAATCTTCTTAAGAAATTTGAGAGTACTTTTATTAATTAATTCCTAAACTTCTTTAGAAATTAAAAAATAATAGTAATAATAATAATAAGACTCCTCTTATTAATTTATATTTAATATTTTCAAAATATTAAATAATAAATATTAAGCTATTTAATTTATTCTATCACCATAGATTAAATTAAATATACTTAACTTATTATTACGATTATGCCATTAACATCTTAAATATTTATTCTTCCCTTTATAGTGTGACCCTTTAGGTTCTCCATATTAAACCGGTTGTGAATAAATCAATTAGAACAATTCTAATCTTATTTAAATAAATAAATTAAACTATTAATTTATTTAAATAAATAATATTTATTCTACAATAGGGATAAGGCTCCCTAGCGATCAACGACTTTCCAGATAATATAGATTTCAACATTAATCATAAAAGAACCTTTGAGTAAATAGTTATCGTACAATTCAATCCTTCCACCATACAATGTTCCAATTAAATATAAGAAATAGAATTACTGTCAAGTCTTAATTTATTTAATTATATGTATTTCGACTCTTAAATGTGCAACTCCAAATAATGCAAATTAGAAACTCCTTTCTAATTTTATTCTGCCTTGGCCAAGGACTACTGGGTTATCATTTATCGAATCACATATGACATTTCTCTTCTTTTACAAGAAGCGGTAGATTCTTTATTGATCATACATTATCTCCATGTACGACTTATTATACCCAAGCATACCCTTTGATATACCCTGAGGGTCTTAAGAAATAAGTCAAAGTATAACTTATCATACACAAGATACTATGATGATCTCAAGTCCAAGGATCACTTGTACTACTATCACTACAGGAATTCCTATTGACAGGAAAGTAAAACTCCATAAGGTATTCCTTAGCGAGCCACGTTCAGTAAACTTATTCTCTAATAAGCACCTACATACTTGATTTAGTGTCTTCACACAAATGATCATGAGATCAATCATCCTCATACAATGAGCAAGCAATGTATGTACCAATCTATCTGGATTCACTAATTCCCAATTTAGTAATCCAACGATTGGAAACTATTTTAGTTTTAAGCTTTCTAAGAATTTAGATCTCATTAGAATGATCATCATCATTATTCTAAAAGTATTGCTTAAAACTATGAGTTTATCACATATTATAAAACAACATCATGTAGATAATTAAAAACCTTTAATAAATTAATACTTTTTATTAATAAATGAATAAGATTGTTACAAAGTATATATTTTATCATCAAATATGATTGGCTTGTGTGCATAAAACTTTCAATCTCCCACTTGCACTAAAGCCAATCGCCATGGTATCTCAT
Source organism: Panax notoginseng (assembly GCA_016801055.1). NCBI lineage: Eukaryota > Viridiplantae > Streptophyta > Magnoliopsida > Apiales > Araliaceae > Panax > Panax notoginseng. The sequence continues at coordinate 116,251,831 of CM029019.1, forward strand.
ACCCTTCTTCTCTAAGTGACGATTATCCTGCTATTGGATAAGCTTTAGGTAATAAATATGTAATGTTGTTCTTGAGAGTTCATTATCTCTATAGTGATTTTCTATCTTTCAATGATTCCCATAATCAAATAAAAGTGCCACAACTTACGTTTAGATCTAAGATGAGACTTAGGAACTATTCCTAGTTCTGTAATGAACTTTTCATCCAAACAATCAACTTGTAGTTTCATTTATAGCTATATACTTTGTCTTTATCACTAAACCAGCAACTCTTTGCTATTTGGAACCTTTCCAATTCACTGTACCACTGTTCAAGTTAACGCTTTACCTTAAAGTGGATTTTCTGTCGTCTTGGTCTGTCTGAAAAACTTGAGTCTGTTAAGCCCTCTAGTTTTAATTTAGACCCACCATAAATATGATCACATTCTTGGTGCCGGTTAAATACTTTAAGATATTTTTCACTTACTCGTAGTGAACTTCTCCAGAATATGACTGATCAACATCAGGTCTCGTACATTTCATTGCATATATGATAGTTACTCATGCGATCTCTCTTTTATGATTCTTTGGGGACTATTAATAGAGATACACTTCAGGTCTCATCAACATGAGACATCTCTTGAAGTTTGCCATGCTAAACAACTTTAACATCAAATAAATATACGCTCCTTGGGTTAAGTCGAGCATCATTTTAAATCTATCTATATAGATTTTTATCCCCAATTACGATACTCTTCCCAAATCATTCATGAAGAATGTTTAGACAATTTTATCTTTACTTATTGTAGCATTGGTATGTCATTCCGTATCCATAGTATATCAACATATAATATTAAGAATGTCACAGCGCTCCCACTGACCCTTTTGTACACACTAGGTTCATTCTTATTTTTGATAAAATCAAACTCTTTTGATTGTCTCATCAAAACGAATGTTCCATTTTTGAGAAGCTTGCTTCAATCCATTTTTCTAAGTGTCTACAACTCTTAACTCATCGTATGTAACTAGATCATCATCTTTATGATGTGTACCTCATCATCATCATCCATGATGAATCCATACCTCCCAGGTATCTTCGGTACTGTTTCAGATTTACGATTCGGTTGTAGTACAATAGGTCTATCTATATGTTCCTCTTATTTGATTTATAGTGCTTTGTGGTTCTTGAACTCTTCAAGATTATATTATCCTCCCACTTGCCCCTTCAATGATAAATACCTTTATCTTAGAAGGCAGCGTGTTTCGCAACAAATACCTTTTGCTAAGTAAGATTATAGAACATATACCTTAAACTTACTTTAGGATGTCCCACAAATCTGTACTTGTCAAATCTTGTCCCAAGCTTATCCTTTGAAACATTTTTCACATAAGTTGGACAACCCCTTAGACATACTTAAGATTAGGAATCCTTCATGTCCATAACTTTTATGGAGTATTGGGGCTGGATTTTGAAGTTACCTTTTCGTAGATATGCAACCATTTCTAGGACATTATCCTAGAAGGATACTAGAATGTCGGTAAAATCATTATGGACCGCACCATGTCCAACAAGGTACGATTTTTTCTTTCAGATACATCAATCAATTATTATGTATCAGGAGGCGTCCATTGTGAAAAAACCATTTGAGATAATCTAGAAACTTATAGCCTAAGTATTTATTCCTTGATCTAATCAAAGAATCTTAATACTTTGCCAATTTATTTCACTTCTGAATTCTTTGAACCTTTCAAATAATTCACACTTGTATTTCAGCAAATACACACATTCAACTCTTTGAATAATCATCTCTTTTTCTTATACTAATTTGTTCAATATGTAAAATTATTTTCACGTAAGTCAAGTATACAAAATCCATTAAGTAATATTACAGTTCTATACAAAACATTATTATTATAAATAGAACAATAATTGTTCTTAAATATAATACCAAAGATTTCATTGTCCAACAATAAAAATAGAAACAATGTTTCTAACGAGAACTAGAATATAATAACAACTTATTGACTTAATAGATTTGCCAGTAGGTTGTGCTAAATAATAAGTTCATATGGCTAATGTAGCAACTTTTACTTCATTTCCTACACATAGAATTATTTATCTTTGTTTAGCTTTCTACTTCTGCTTGATCCCTTCATAAATCTATATTTATTATAACCAAATCTGGTATCCAATACCCAAGTAGAACCTTGACTTTAAAAAAAATTTATTTCAATCATGAACAAAATTGTATTTGTAACCGAAACTTCACTAAGCTTCTTCTAGTTTACCCTGTAAGATGCTTCTCACAGTTTCTTTTCTAGTGTCCTGGCTTATTGCAGTGGAAGCAAACACCTTTGCTATCCGTATCAATTTTGTTCTTATTATCCTTTGTTTTGCCTTTCTATTTACCTTCTTTGAATCGTTCTTCTTTTCAGAAGATCCTTCGGCCCCTACCAGTAAGACATGGTCTTTCTTGGTTGGAAAGTGACTCTCAGCTATTTTTCAACATGTTAAGTAAATCAGCGAGGCCGATATCTAGCTTGTTCATATGAAAAATTCACAACAATTGTGAAAGGAGTCCGGGAGTGAGTGCAAGATCAAATCTTGGCTCAACTCTCCATCCATGACAAACCCTGTTGTCCTAATTAATCAATCAAATTGATAATGTTAAGGACTTTTGTCTGTACTGTAGTGTCATCGGTCATTCAAGATCGAAAGAGCTCCTTAGATATCTGATATCTATCAGTCCTACTTTTCTCACCATCAACTACTTAATGTGCAGGAGTATAGTAGAAGCATCCATAGTTTCATGCTGACGCTGAAGCTCGTTACTCACGGATGCGAGAATGATGCATTGAGCCAACTGTGCATCATCTTGTCACGTTCTAAAAGTATCAATCTCTTCCTCAGAGGCATTATCTGCAACCATTGCAGGGATATGCGTATTAAGGACATAAGGTAGCTTTTCAGCCGTGAAAACTATTCTTAATTTCCTTAACCAATTCGTTTAATTCGGTCCGGTTAATTCAGCATCTAATATACTACGCAGTGATAGTAATTTAAACATTGTAAAATTCTGTAAATGAATTTGTTCTTAACAACATTTTAGCATACATTCTTTTATTAATTACCAAAATAATTTAGGTCTTATTTTAAATCGGTATCTCCCACTATTTTCTTCAAACTATATTACCCTCAATCTATATAGTTCGGTGATATTTAATTAAAGATATGCTAGTGAGAATAAGGATCCCATTTTAAATGTATATAGTCTTGTGTGTGCACAACAAACTATATATAAATAAATAGGTAGACAACTCTTGTCAATTACATCAACTATGCAACTCCTTATATCTTGCCTCTTAGATCATAATGGTCAAGTGTGTGCACATCCGAACTAAAATGATCTAAGTTAAGTCATACCTAGCACTCCATATATTCAAAAGAAAAACACTGTCCTTGTGTGTGCACAACAAAACAGCATTGTTCAGTCTATTTATAAACATTAAATGTGATAAAACAACATCTTAATTATTTAATACTTGCCTTGTGTGTGCACAACAAACTCATATTAAATATTTAATACCCTATTATTTTACCATACCAGAAGGTGACGTTCGATATTCCAAATATCTTTGAACGTTACAACTTAATATAAAAAATTTGAGGGGTTTGTTATTAATTTGTCTCATCTTATTTAGCGCACATGCACACACACACACACACACACACACACACACACACACACACACACACACACACACACACACACACATATATATATATATATATATATATATATATATATATATATATATATATCAAATACGCGTTATATTAATTAACGTGCGAAGCATGTTTTCATATATATATATATATATATATATATATATATTATAAGCATGCACATATAGAATACTATATTCTACCTGGATTGATTATGGACTTTTATTCTAGTTTGGTTCACTAGAGCCACCAAGTGAACCAAAAGGTCAAACTCTAGGGGTGCAAGAATTAATATTTAAATATAACTATTACATTTAAACTCGGGCTCTATTACAAACGGGTCTTCAAGCCCTCCTTGCTCATTGATCTCCAATTCTTCAAAATCAATTCTAATTATTCCTATTACAAAACTATTTAAAATAAATGGAAACCTTGATCAGCAGTCAAGGAGAAGTACACAGGAGGGAGTTAGAATTTATATTAAGAAAAATTAGAGAAGACGAGGTACGCAGACCCCATTTAATAAAATACATACATTCATGCATCCAACTAAAAAAAAATCTAATCACATTGGTCAATAGTCCATAATCAATCCCCATTGATTATCATACACATCACCATATGCATCAATAAATAACATTCATCTCATGAATAATAAACATTCAATATATATATTGATATCATTTAATGGGCAAATTTAGTTAGCATAAAATCTAATTTTGAATCAAAATAAACTCCTTTATTTTAATCCAGATTTAAATCAAAATAAACCTCTTTTATTTTAATTTATCCAATTTTGAATAAAATAAACTATTTTATTTTAATCAAAATAAACTCATTTATTTTAATTAATTATGGAATCCAATTCCATGTAAAAAAAAACTCCTTTATTAAAAGAAACACGGATTCTCTTTCTTATTTACAAATAAACTCTTTTATTTTGAATAATATGAAATCTTATTTCATATATAAATAAACTCCTTTATTTAAGGAAATTAAGATTCTCTTTCCTATTCACAAATAAAATCTTTTATTTTGAATAATATGAAATCTTATTTCATATCTAAATAAACTCATTTATTTATGGAAACATGGAATCTAATTTCAACTCCAATTAGTTATCATAGAATCCAATTCCAACTCTAATTAGTTAGGATGAAATCTAATTTTAAAATTAAAATAAACCATTTTATTTGAAGATTAAAATAAATTTTTATTTTAATTATAAAATTATTAATAATATATATATATATATATATATATATATATATATATATATATATATATATATATATATATATATGTATATATTATAATAACCGAATTAATCATGTATATAATAAGTCGGGAACAGGATACATAAAGTATGACTCACGTTTATAATAGTAACGTGTTTCATATATATTCGGTAACTCTCTCTCTCTCTCTCTCTCTCTCTCTCTCTCTATATATATATATATATATATATATATATATATATATATATATATAATCTTAAGCATGTTTATACTAATCACGTGAATAAAAAAAAGATCAGGAATCCTATTATATATATTTCATATTAAGGAATCACGTGAATAAAAAAAATTCAGGATTACCAATTTTTTTTATATATATAAATTTAATACAACAAAATTGTAACGCCCCGAAATCCGGTCTATTTTCACATCCGGGTTCCGTACGTCACGATCTCATCTTCTTCCAAACATACATCATTATATAGCTAAATATAACAACATACATCCTCAAATCCCAGGTTCTAAAACCTTAAAACCTCTTTCATTACAAATAATGATAAATACATTATTCATTTCATCTTACACGAGTCACTTTTATCCGCCACCAAGGATACATAACTGTTCATTTAAACTAATCTATAGTTTAATTATGTCATTCTATATTATAAGTCTTCACTTGTACTTCACGCACATTCACATACTGAATGGCACTTCGTTTGGATACCGATCAGCTTGATCTTTACGAGATCCTTAAGTTCTTTCTAACGTCGTTCGCTGAAAATATTTTTCATTTAAAGCAAGTGTGAGCATTAAATTGTCCAGCAAGTCATAACAGTTGAACAAACGACTTCAGAATTAAAACATTTCTTTAGAACTTCTATAACCGAACAAAGGTTATGAAGCAGCTTGAATAATAGGAATAGTCTTGATTCCTATCATTTTAAAACATCAATCACTTTCACTTTGAAATACTTTCATTTCTCTACCTTTTTCATACACATCCTATCTGGCTAGAATCAATAGCACAGACTTAACAATAACGGTTCATGTATAAACAGAACATACTTGTATTGAACAGTTCAAGCACAGAACAGTTCATCTCAAAGAAACACTAAAGTGTTCACATTGTGGCACAAGGCCTCATACATTCTACCACCTTGTACAAATATCGCACATTCTCACATAGACAGAACTTCTCAAGTTCAACATCTGAGAAGTTTAAGAAACTAGCATTCATTTAGAATATGAATGAAGTTAGGAAACTTGCCTTACGCATAGCTACAGCTTATAGTTTACGCTGATTAATCATATACTTGACTTACGCATTGGTTTACTTAACTTCACTTCTTAAGGTTCACGTTCTTATAAACTAAGTTTACGCGACCAACTTCCTTTACTACCGGTTTACGGCTTCATGACATACGGAGATGTCTTACTCAACACGTTCATCATCTTTGATGATTTACATTCTTATCTTCTTCTTATAACTTCTATAGAACTCAGCACACATCGCTTCTCTGCTAGTAGTCCATATGGTACTCTCAGTGGTTTCCCACAAACAACCAACAAACAAGTTCCCGACTCATCTACACTGCCCACACAGTGAGTTAGATCGGTTGCCAGTTTTGTATATACCTTCGCTCTCTGAAGGAATTGTTTAGCCCAGCTCCGATATGTCAACCATCAAAGGTTACGATTATACCACAACCTAACTTCTCTTAACTTATTCAAACCATTACTCTATAATGTTTGTTAAGTCAAATTCATATTCCTTACGGCTTTCTTACGATAATTCATATCTTACTTACAACCTTCGTCAACGTCCAAGTCATATAACCATTGTACACTTAGAACGTTAGTCCGACGCTAATACGATTCACGAGGATCGTTTACGTATTCAACGTTCACGTTGCTCATCTCTTAATTTCTCATTCAACCTTTACTCAAGGTTTCAATTGCATTCAATCGTTATCCAACCCATGAACCCCATGCTCATTATTCTTTCTTAATGTCGAAGCCATACCGTTCATTGTCTGTTAAGACCAATTGTTCATCACAATAACGTTGCATTCACAGCGTCTATACGCTTTACACTTATCTCTCATTACCATGACATAACATCGGAATGTTATTCATTACCTTCATCACTCAATGTCTAAGGAATCACAACCATAGCAATCCCTTACGTTCGTTCATTACGACTATGGTCCCCGGATATCGGTTACGTAATCAAGCGCTTACATTCTCTATCTTTTAATCTCTTTTAATCTTTTCGTTCAACCTTTATTAAAGGTTTAACTAACTTACTTAAGTATTACGTTACGTGCACTATATGTTTATATTTCTTTATTGCACATCCCCCCAGTAATTGAGCACATAAAGTCTCATTTCTGGGTCTTGCCCTGCACCGGCGCTGCGGAGATGTTCCCCTTCCTTTCTCTCGTGCTGCGGCGTGACCTACTTCTCTCTCTTCCCTTTGGTCTGGCGCTGCAGCGCCGAACCCTTTGTTATCACTCACGTTACGGCGCTAACTAACAGTACTTGAGGCTCCGAGCTCACGTTGCTGCGCCACTTCTCAAAGCTCAGCCGGCGCTGCGGCGCCGAGCCTAAACCCTAAAAATTTTTCTAAGTGTTAAATCCGATTCGAGACGCTTACTTCCCGATCTCATAACTTCTTCGTTATAACTCGGAACGAGGTTGTTCCAAAGCCATTTTCTTCCTTCTCTTACGTACTTCGATTACCCATGGACAGAACTTTGTTCTGAATTCATTAACTTGCCATTCGATTGACTTAATCTACACCCTTCGATCATTTTTTACGCTTTTAACGCTCTTCGCTCATTCGTCCGTAATTCGGTCATCTGAACTCGGAACTCGATCGTTCTTGAGTCCACGACTCACGTTTTCTACATTCTCTTACTTTCTTATGAAACCCTACATGTTCGGGTTCATTTACTAACTTCCTAATTCTCGTTTGTCTTTTACGAAAATTTTGACCTAACTTCGTTATAGCTACGTTTTAATCCGTTCTTCATGAGCGTTTCTACCATTCCTAACCAAGCAATATGAAACTAACTTATATGCGATGGGTTTAAACTTTTCCATCAACAACAATTATCCTACGATGGTTTTAAATTTGTCCATCAACAACGTTCTTCGTGTTCTTCGCGTGTTCTTCGCGTTTTTCGTTCTTTCTTCATTTTAATCGATATTTTGGATTACCATTCTACTTTTTCTTGGAATTTGATGTTATAGAACATCATTCCTTACTTATTTGACCTACTCATTCATAAGATTCATTCGGATCGCTCAAAATCTTTACGAATCTTATACTTCCTTACGAAATTTATAAACTAAATTCCTAATTCTTATTTCTTCATTTTCTCATGATTTCAACCATATCAAATCATTCTTAACTTTATCTACTTCTTATCTTCATTAAGTTATGTTTTTGAACATATTAAACTTAAAGAAAATTAGAAGAAACTAGGGTTCGGATTACCGTTCTTCTTTAATCTCCTTCCGTCGGACAAAGCATGCATTCAAGCTAGCTTTTCCTCATTCTCTCCTTCTTCTTCACCCTTCCGAACTCTCTCTCTCTAGCTCTCAAGTGTTGGTTGAAATTTCAAAACAAACAAATGAGCTTAAGGCTTGTTTATATAGAAAACCAAAGCTAGGGGTATTTTAGTCATTTCCCCCCACCTCCTTACTATTCATGGCTTAGCCACCAAGTTAACTTGGTCACCACCCTTACTTGGTGACCAAGTGGCCGCCCCTTATGCCCATGGGTCTTCCCCATGGATTGCCCCATGGGTTTTACCTATCTGTTTACCCATCGGTTCGATTCGCGGTTAATTTTATTGGATCGGGCTTAATTAAATCTAACACTGGGCCTTACATTAATTCTTAATGGGCCTTCTCTGGGCTTGATTACACATTCCATTTGCCTTAATATAATCCACGTCCACTTGGATTCTACAAAGTCCATAAACTCAAAGTCCATTTAGACTAATCGTATTCTACGCATTCCATTCTCGTATTCTCGTATTCTCTTCGTATATCATTCGTATGATATTCGTATTATACGTCGTACTAATCTTCGTACTATACTCGTATAATAACTAGTATTATACTCGTATCTCTCACGCATAATAACCCTAGTTATTATACGTACTCATTAAAATTCTCGAAAATCACTTTTCCTAACCCTTAGGTTTTACGTCCGCAGGCGAAAACTTCATTTTTGCCATAACTGAAATATTATTGAATATTTCGTCAAGTCTCAACATTTTACGTAATCAATAACTTCTCGGAATTTCAAAATAAAATCCCAAGCAGAAACTGATGAATAGTGCCTATTTCGTCTTTTTCTCCTGAAATATTGTTGTTCCCGGAAAATTTTTATTTTCGTCTTGAAAATTCTTACTCATTCAATCTAGCTCGCAGCCAGAATACTCCCGACTTATAATCATCCTAGGTTATAGAACGATTAATAAACACATAGCACAGAATAGTATTAATAAAAATTCATTTTATTAATAACTAATTCTTTAAACTTAAATTCTGGACAATCCGAATTTTTCGGGTTGTCACAAAAATTATGTCCAATTAAATTATTCTAAAAACATATCAACATACATATCAAATTTGAACAATTAATAATTTGCATAAAGGTTTGGCTCTAATGCCACTGTTAGGTTTGTAATATTCATGAACGCAATCAAATTACACAAAATAAGCGAAAACGTGTAAAAATCAGAGTTTAAAATTTTACAAACCATGTACCCGGATCACCTTTATGCACAATTATTAATTAAACGAAAAAAAAACAAGAATCATACCCTTGAAGATATGAGCTTCCTCAGGTACAAGTTCACCTCCAATCTTTTTCGCGTTCAACTTGAATCCACCAGGTTTGGTTCCTTCCTTTGAGCAACGTTAGCCACCCAAGTGTTTGGCATCTAGAGGTGATCCACCAAGTAAAAAGAAAAATTCAAAAAGATGGGTATTTGGCAAAACCCTAGTTTTTCTATCTCTTTTAGAAAAAGAGCGTACTCTCTAACAATTGGAATCACGTCTGTTGTGAAAAAAGTCAACAACAAATCTATACCCATAATAAGACTCCTCTTATTTATAGATGTGGCCAACTCTCCATAACAATTAAGGAATTGGGTTTTATTTTAATTAATTAAACTCCTTTAATTAATTAGGGTCCCAATCTTATTAGGAAATTTGAGAGTACTTTTATTAATTAATTCCTAAACTCCTTTAGAAATTAAATAATAATAATAGTAATAATAATAATAAGACTCCTCTTATTAATTTATATTTAATATTTTTAAAATATTAAATAATAAATATTAAGCTATTTAATTTATTCTATCACCATAGATTAAATTAAATATACTTAACTTATTATTACAATTATGCCATTAACTTCTTAAATAATTGTTCTTCCTTTTATGGTGTGACCCTTTGGGTTTTCCATATTAAACCGGTTGTGAATAAATCAATTAGAACAATTCTAATCTTATTTAAATAAATAAATTAAACTATTAATTTATTTAAATAAATAATATTTATTCTACAATAGGGATAAGCATCCCTAGCGATCAACGACTTTCCAGATAATATATATTTCAACATTAATCATAAAAGAACATGTGAGTAAATAGTTACCGTACAATTTAATCCTTCCACCATACAATGTCCCAATTAAATATAAGACATGGAATTACTATCAAGTCTTAATTTATTTAATTATATGTATTTCGACTCTTAAATGCACAACTCCAAATAATGTAAATTAGAAACTCCTTTATAATTTTATTCTACCTTGGCCAAGGACTACTAGGTTGTCATTTATCGAATCACATAGGACATTTCTCTTCTTTTACTAGAAGCGGTAAATTCTTTATTGATCATACATTATCTCCATGTACGACTTATTATACCTTAGCATACCCTTTGATATACCCTAAGGGTCTTAAGGAATAAGTCAAAGTATAACTTTTCATACACAAGATACTATGATGATCTCAAGTCCAAGGATCACTTGTACTACTATCACTACAGGAATTCCTATTGACAGGCAAGTAAAACTCCATTAGGTATTCCTTAGCGAGCCACGTTCAGTAAACTTATTCTCTAATAAGCACCTACATACTTGCTTTAGTGTCTCCACACAAATGATCATAAGATCAATCATCCTCATCCAATGAGCAAGCAACGTATGTACCAATCTATCTGGATTTACTAATCCCCAATTTAGTAATCCAACGATTGGAAACTATTTTAGTTTTAAGCTTTCTAAGAATTTAGATCTCATTAGAATGATCATCATCATTATTCTAAAAGCATTGCTTAAAACTATGGGTTTATCATATATTATAAAACAGCATCATGTAGATAATTAAAAACCTTTAATAAATTAATACTTTTTTATTAATAAATGAATAAGATTGTTACAAAGTATATGTTTTATCGTCAAACGTGATTGGCTTGTGTGCATAAAACTTTCAATCTCCCACTTGCACTAAAGCCAATCGTCATGGTATCTCATACCTTTCTTCTCTAAGTGACGATTATCCTGCTATTGGATAAGCTTTAGGTAAGCCTTAATAATCAATACTGTGTGCTATTACACAACTATGCGTATTACTGTACTTTTAACACCGGGTGTTTCAACAGTTAACGGTAAAAATATCGCCGTTATTTTCATAAAGTATTTTTGTCGTTTTCTCAATTCGACAATAATTCCATTGTGGGGTCCACCAATGATTGTGCCGTTGTATGAATATTTCCTGTTAAAACGAATATTCCCCTACCAATCGAATATTATATAACAACTTGCGTACTTTGCAAAAATTATAAATATTACCCACAACTATTATATCAAATTTATTTCATAATATTCAAAAATAATATTTATAGAAAATTCATCTTTATTTATAAAAGTTGGGGTCTTAAAATAAATTTCTTAAATTACTTCTTATTGTTGAAGCTTTATTTGAGCTTATTCTTTCATTATCTTCACCTTCCTTCTCTCAAGTTATAGGCTAAGGTATTTCTACTTAAGGTTTATAACCTACAGCTTTGATATCAACTGTAATGACCCCAAAATTCATACAATAAAATTATCGACTTTGGTCTTTAATAACACGTCTAACTTCTGATTTTACATCATAATTCGATGTTAAGCTTAATAAAATACGGAATAATTTAAACTTTTCTATCTTCTTACTTTAATTCCCTGAATCAAAACCTTTATCATCTATATATCTTTAAATCAATCTTATTTTATGATTCGCTTAATCAAAGTTATTATATAAAATCTTACATTTCAATCTGATAACCTTTGTATATCAGATAACTTAAACTTTACATAATTATTGTGATTTATCAAGTACATTTTTCAAAACCTTTATCTTTACCTACCTTTAAACCATACTTGGCTTATTACTCACCTTATCAGGGTTAATAAATAAAACTTACATTCAGATTTAATACCCTTTCATACAATCAAACAAAACTTAAACTTTATAACTCAACATATATTAAACATTATCCATTATTCAGAACCTTGAACATGGTTCAAATAATAATAATTCAGCCAAAGTGTATAAATCTTCAAGTATCACATCTGATTCATGTCTTTCAAGTAGCACATAACTTTACCTTAAATCTTTAATCTGTAAAGTGGTTATTTGCAAGGTTGAGCTTGACAGCCCAACAAAATTTAACAGTTTTCATGCATCACGTAGCACATAATAACATGCTCAATATATAACTCATAAACATTGGACTAACATAACATATATGTTACAGTTCATATAATAAGTATAAAGATTGAGTTCCTTACTCAATCAGCATGCTTTACTCTATATCTGATAACCCTTCTTATTAATCAATACACAATGTTCAATTTGATTGTGTTAACTTTCGACTTATATCTCACTATACTTTTTCTTAGTCATACTGGAAGTTCATTCAAATGTTTAAGTCTTGCTAGGAATACTTATTGGTTTTATATTAACCCCATATCATATCTTATAATATTCATTTCATTTGACTTAAAACACTTTTTACATTCATTAACACTTGTCACGGCGTTTCGACGTTCATCGTCACACGCTCGATTTATCTATCTTGTGTGTGCTTAGTATACTTATACAACTTATCTAATATATCATTTATTACTATTAAACATCATTATGCTTCATAATATTCATATTTTATAATTTATAACAACATCTTTTATCGTCAAAAGCACTACACTTGCATACGTGCATGCCCGACGCCCTCCGATTGTCCCCAAAAACACAATAGTCCTAAAGATGACCATTTTTACCCCTGTTAACCACCTCAAATTGAAATACTTAAAGAATGAAAGTTGTAGGTCTATTTGTCCTCGTTTCGTATCATCTTGAATCGCCTTAATCGGAGTTTGTATGAAAATGTCATGCCTATTTTACTAAAATAGGTCAAAACAGTCACACCTGACACACTATGGGCGCGGTCGCGCCCATTTCCTTCACAAATCCAGCACGCCCGTGCCATATAGCACTGCCTAGCTGCAAGCCCGTGCTCCTAGATCGCGTGGCCGCCCTCGACTTCGCCCAGATTACAGTTTTTGCGATATTTTTATTTCAAATCTTCATAACTTCTTCATTTTAAGTCAGAATTAGCTGGTTTTCGATTCTATGAACTCGTGAAACACTGAACTACTCATCTACAGAATAATTTTAACATTTCAAAAATTTTAAAAAATCAATTTAAGGGTTCTAATTCACTGTTCATGGTATACTTTCATGTTTTAAACATGTTTAGTGAATTCATTCACTACGAATTCGTTTCTTAACCAAATTGATTCATTCAACTTGCGTTCTTTTCGTTTTTCAACGTACTAACATATTCTAGACTCAATTTTTAGTTTAGTTTACAAACTAGCTACCAATATTTGTACTTTCACAAGCCATATACACTATAAACTATTTTCTTTCTTTTTGAACATAATTTGTAACAACCCGGAGAATCCGGATTGTTCAGAATTTAAATTTAAAGAATTAGTTATTAATAAAATGAATTTTTATTAATACTATTTTGTGCTATATGTTTATTAATCGTTCTAGAACCTAGGATGATTATAAGTCGAAAGTATTCTGGCTACGAGTTAGATTGACCGAGTAAGAATTTTCAAGACAAAAATAAAATTTTTCCGGGAACAAAAATATTTTCGGGGAAAAAGATGAAATAGGCACTATTCATCCGTTTCTGCTCGGAGATTTATTTTAAAATTTCGAGAAGTTATTGATTACGTAAAATGTTTAGATGTGATGGAATATTCAATAATATTTCAATTATGGCAAAAACGAAGTTTTCGCCTACGGACTTAAAACCTAAGGGTTAGGAAAAGTAAGTTCTGAGAATTTAATGATTTCGTATAATAATTAGGGTTATTATGCGTAAGGAATACGAGTGTAATACTAGTTATTATACGAGTATAGTACGAAGATTATTACGACATATAATACGAATATCGTACGAACTATATACGAAGAGAATACGAGAATGTAATGCGTAGAATACGATGAGTCTTAATGAACTTTGAGTTCATGAACTTTGTAGAATCTAATTGGACTTGGATTATTTCAAGCCCAATGATTTGTGAAATCAAGCCCAATATAGGCCCAATAAGAATTAGGGTTAAGGCCCAAACTAAGAAAAGAAACTGCGGATAGATCCAATGGGTAAATGGATGGGTAATAACCATGGGGCAACCCATTAATGACCCAAAGTGGTGGCCAAGTAAAGTACTTGGTGGCTAAGTTAATGTGGTGGCCAAGTTAACTTAGGGCTTAAGCCATGAATAGTAAGGAGGTTAAGGGGGAAAATGACTAAAATACCCCTAGCTTTGAAAATCTATAAATAAGAAGCTCATTTCATTGTTTTTGATTTTTGAAAATCCTACAAGATTGAGAGAGAGAGAGAGAGAGTGTGTGTGGTCAGATGGGAAGGAGAAGGAGGAGGAAGAGCTTGCTCATGTGTAAACTTTGTCCGACGGGAGAAGATTAAAGAAGAACGGTAATCCGAACCCCAGTCTCTTCTAATATTTTCTTTAAGTTTAATATGTTTAAAACATAACTTAATGAGAATAAGGAGTAAAAGATGTTAGTAATGATTTCATGTGGTTGAAATCATAAGAAAATAAAGAAATAAGAATTAGAAGTTTAGTTTGTAAATTTCTTAAGGAAGTATAAGATTCGTGAGGATTTTGAGTGATCCGAGTGGAGTATATGGACTATTAGGTGAAATAAGTAAGGAATGGTGTTTTATAACATCAAATTTCAATAAAAAGTGAAATCATAATCTAAAATATCGATTAAAATGAAGAACGAACGAAGAACACGCGAAGAACACGAAGAACGTTGTTGATGGACAAATTTAAAACCATCGTAGTATAACTGTTGTTGATGGACAAGTTTAAAACCATCACGTATAAGTTAGATGCATATTTCTTGGTTTGGAATAGTAGAAACGTTCATGAAGAATGGATTAAAATTGAGCTATAACGAAGTTATGGCGAAAATTTCGTAAAAGACGAGCGAGAATTATAAAGTTAGTAAATGAACCCAAACGTGTAGGGTTTCATAAAGAAGTAAGAGAACATAGAAAATGTGAGTCATGAACTCAAGAACGAACGAGTTCCGAGTTCGGATGACCGAATTACGGACGAACAAACGAAGAGCGTTAAAAGCGTAAAATTGAATGAAGGGTGAAGATCAAGCCAATTGAATGGCACATTAATGGATTCAGAACAAAGTTCTATCTGAAGGGTGTTGAAGTACGTAAGATAAGGAAGAGAATGGCATTGGAACGACCTCGTTCCGAGTTATAACGAAGAAGTTATGAGATCGGGAAGTAAGTGTCTCTAATCGAATTTAACACTTAGAAAATTTTCTAGGGTTTTGGCTCGGCGCCGCAGAGCCGGCTAAGCTTGCAGAAATGGCGCCGCAGCGCGAGCTCGGGCCTCAGGTTTTGTTAGTTGGCGCCGCAGCGCGAGTGTTAACAAAGGACTTGGCGCCGCAGCGCCAGTCCAAAAGAGAAGAGAGAGAAGTAGGCAGCGCCGCAGCGCGAGAGAGAGGAAGGGGCATGGCGCCGCAGCGCCGGTGCAGGGTAATGGCAAGAAATGAGATTTTTATTTCTCAATTACTGGGCGATGTGCAAGAAAGAAGTATGAACATATAGTGCAACTAATGTAACACTTATTCTAGTGACTTAAACCTGTAGTAAAGGTTGAACGTAAAGATTAAACAAGATTGAAAGACAAAGATTGTAAGTGCGAGTTACAGAACCGATATCCGGGGGCTGTAGTCGTGATAAACGAACGTGAGGGATTGCTATGGTTGTGATTCTTTAGACGTTGAGTGACGAGTGCAATGAATAACATTTCAATGTTATGTCATGATAATGAGAGCTAAGTGTAAAGCGTATAGACGCTGTGAACGCAACGTTGTTGCGATGAACACTTGGTCTTAGCATACAACAATCGGTATGGCTTCGAGACTAAGAATAAGTAATGAACATGGGGTTCATATAATGGATAACGAAAGTACTAAATAAGTTATGAATTATCAAGAAAGCCGTAATGAACGATAATAAGATTAATGAAAGCCGAATATTAGTTAGATAAGAATATAAATCATCCAAGATGATGAATGTTCTGAGTAAGACATCTCCGTATGTCATGAAGCCGTAAACTGGTAAAGGAAGTTAGACGCGTAAGCTTAAATTTCAAGAACGCAAACCCTAAGAAGTAAAGTTAACTAAACCAATGCATAAATCAAGTATATGACTAATTGGTGTTTATGTTTTCTCCTTATGTGTTATATAGGAATTGGAATGAATAGTTCAGCGTAAGCTGTAGCTGGGCGTAAGGCAAGTTTCCTAACATCATTTATATTACATGAATGCTAGTTTCTTAAACTTCTCAGATGTTGAACTTGAGAAGTCTTGTCTATGTGCATATGTGCGATGTATGTACAAGGTGGTAGTATGTATGAGGCCTTGTGCCATAATTTGAACACTTCGGTGTTTCTATGATATGAACTGTTCTATGATTGGTTGTTCAATACAAGTATGCTCTGTTTATACATGAACCATTATTGATTATGTCTGTGCTAATAATTCTAGCCAGGTAGGATGTGTATGAAAAAGGTAGAGGAATGAAAGTATTTCAAAGTGAAAATGACAGATGTTTTAAGATGATAGGAATCGGGACTATTCCTATTATTCCAGCTGCTTCATAACCTTTGTTCGGTTATCGAAGTTCTGAAGAAATGTTTAAACTCTTGAAGTTATTTGTTTAACTGTTATGACTTGCTGGGAAATTGAATGCTCGCACTTGCTTTAAATGAATAATATTTTCAGCGAACGAGGTTAGAAGAACTTAAGGATCCCGTAAAGATCAAGTTGACGGTATCCAGAGGAAGTGCTATTCAAAATGGGAATGAGCGAGAAGATTAAGTGAAGACTTGTAATGTAGAAAGATGAAACTGAACGATAGACTAGTTTAATGAACTGTTATGTATCCTTGGTGGCGGATAAAAGTCACTCTTACAAGATGAAATGAATAATGTAATATTATTAATTGTAATGAAAGAGATTATAAGGTTTCCAGAACCTGAGATTTGAGAGTGTATGTTGTTATATTTCTGTATATAGTGATGTATGTTGGATGAATTATGTACTCGTGACGTATGGAATCTGGGTGTGAAGATAGACCAGATTTCGGGGCGTTACAAGTTGGTATCAGAGCTTATAGGTTATAAACCTTAGGTAGGAGTACCTAAGACTATAATCGTAGAGAGGAGGATAAGAAGATCACCACGTGATCATAGTGATTCGTAGTAACAGATGAGTGTTAAACGATGAATGATTTATAGCTAATGCTATGAATAAAGGGTACTATGAAGTAGTACGGGAAGAAGAACTTAGATCGAGTTGTGAAGGATAGTATACGAATTAAAGAAAATTCTTATTAAGTAAAGAGAGATTTAGAAGTTGTAAAATTTCAATTGAGGACTCATATCAGTAGCTGAGTAGTATGATTCCTTGTATGGGCGGGGAAATTGTACGTGGTTTTAGAACCATTTAGCTTCTTATTTGATATAGTTGTAAAGTTGAACAATTCTTTGTACGGGCGGAGAATTGTCCTTGGTGTAACAACCGCTTAGCTTCCAATATCGGTTAGTAGCTGAGTTGACCAATTTTCTGTATGGGCAGGGAATTGTGTTTGGTTCCACAATCACTTAGCTTCTGGTAGTGATAATCATTGGAATAGTTGGTCGCGCTATCAAGATGTATATGATGAGAAGGTGAATCTTTTCTCATGTATATACTTGATAGGTAGAGAACAATAAGGCAGGTGCGAGTTCCTGAAACTCGTACTTATGGTAAGTTCGTGACTCATAATTATATGGTATGTTTTCGAACGTCTCAGTGAATAGACGCCTATGGTCTATCTGAATGTTCTTAAACTCATATTATTGTGGAAATTTTCTGAACTCATAATGTGTGGTAAGTTGATGGGTTGTACTAAGGTATAGGAATGTTTAGGCTGAAAGTAAGTATTTTCAGTAGACTTAACAATGAAGGTGATATAGAAGATTAAGTATTGTCGCAGTAAGACAATGAAGGAAGATGGAGAATAGGATATTCCAAGTCATCTAGCTATGCTAGATTTCGAAGTTTATTAAACTCGTGCTGATCTGTACATTTTGAAAATGAAAGAATTGGTTCAACTTTTGGAACCAACGTATTTTAAAAGAGCTATTCTAGGTATATCTATGCTAATTGCTTCGGCTAGACATAAATTGATTTGAAATATCAAAATAAATTTTATATCATCAGTGAATTTGATGCAAGGATCGTAAAAAGATGGAGTTATTAATGCAATTGAACCTGGTGTTAGATGTGATCTTAGGATCAACAATCCGCTATGGTATGATGTATAATGATGAAGTGACAAACTGACGAAGTCCTCAACGTACTGTAAAAAGTACGGTATCATGACGTCATAAACCGTTTTGATGTATTGCGAAAAGAATTTAAAGAAGTAGTCAACATCAATTGAGTTGACTAGACGAAGGTTTCACGTTGTTGTCCAATTTATTGGTATGGTCTAAGCTACTTGATTCGGCTAGACAAATGGTATGTCATCGAGCTTGCTTTGAGAACTTGTGCCAAACCAAATTTTTTTGGTGCGGAATCTAATGATTAATTCTGAGGATAACATGGAAGAGGTAGTTTACTTTCTTGGTGATTGTAAACAGACCGTTAAAGAAGGGCTTACGGCAAAATGTTGTTTAACCTAGTAAGAGTTCATGGTCGATTTAACCCCTCAGCAAAAGTATGAAACATTTTAAAAGGAAATTTTATATTCCTCGTTATTCCTTCTACTTCATGATTCTTGATAGGTTATGGTGGTTAGGAATGAGTGAAAGATAAGAACTCCGTTGAAGAGAAGTTGAGAATAAGGGTAAGCTAAAATTTCGAGGACGAAATTCTGTGAAGAAGGGGAGAATGTGAGAACCCGGGTATGTGGTATTAAGAAATTTCGAGGATGGAATTTTTATATGGGGGGAAGTGTAACAACTCGGAGAATCCGGATTGTTCAAAATTTAAGTTTAAAGAATTAGTTATTAATAAAATAAATTTTTATTAATAATATTCTGTGCTATGTGTTTATTAATCGTTCTAGAACCTAGGATGATTATAAGTCGGGAGTATTCTGGCTACGAGTTAGAATGGACGAGTAAGAATTTTCAAGACGAAAATAAAAAATTTCCGGGAACAAAAATATTTTCGGGAAAAAAGACGAAATAGGCACTATTCATCAGTTTCTGCTCGAAGATTTATTTAGAATTTCTGAGAAGTTATTGATTACGTAAAATGTTTAGACGTCATGGAATATTCAATAATATTTCAGTTATGGCAAAAACGAAGTTTTCGCCTACGGACTTAAAACCTAAGGGTTAGGGAAAGTAAGTTCCGAAAATTTAATGATTTCGTATAATAATTAGGGTTATTATGCATAACGAATACGAGTGTAATACTAGTTATTATACGAGTATAGTACGAAGATTTTTACGACAAATAATACGAATATCGTACGAACAATATACGAAGAGAATATGAGAATACGAGAATGGAATGCGTAGAATACGATGAGTCTTAATGAACTTTGAGTTCATGGACTTTGTAGAATCCAATTGGACTTGGATTATGTCAAGCCCAATGATTTGTGAAATCAAGCCCAAGATAGGCCCAATAAGAATTAGGGTTAAGGCTCAAACCAAGAAAAGAAACCGCGGATAGAACCAATATGGGTAAACGGATGGGTAATAACCATGGGGCAACCCATTAATGACCCAAAGTGGTGGCCAAGTAAAGTACTTGGTGGCTAAGTTAATGTGGTGGCCAAGTTAACTTAGGTCTTAAGCCATGAATAGTAGGGAGGTTAAGGGGGGCAAAATGACTAAAATACCCCTAGCTTTGAAAATCTATAAATAGGAAGCTCATTTCATTATTTTTGATTTTTGAAAATCCTACAACATTGAGAGAGAGAGAGAGAGAGAGAGAGTGGTCGGATGGGAAGGAGAAGGAGGAGGAAGAGCTTGCTCATGTGTAAACTTTGTCCGACGGGAGAAGATTAAAGAAGAACGGTAATCCGAACTCTAGTCTCTTCTAATATTTTCTTTAAGTTTAATATGTTTAAAATATAACTTAATGAGAATAAGGATTAAAAGATGTTAGTAATGATTTCATATGGTTGAAATCATAAGAAAATAAAGAAATAAGAATTAGAAGTTTAGTTTGTAAATTTCTTAAGAAAGTATAAGATTCGTGAGGATTTTAAGCGATCCGAGTGGAGTATATGAATGAGTAGGTGAAATAAGTGAGGAATGGTATTTTATAACATCAAATTCTAATAAAAAGTGAAATCGTAATCCAAAATATCAATTAAAATGAAGAACAAACGAAAAACACGAAGAACACGCGAAGAACACGAAGAACGTTGTTGATGGACAAATTTAAAACCATCGTAGTATAACTGTTGTTGATGGAAAAGTGTAAAACCATCTCGTATAAGTTAGATGCTTATTGCTTGGTTAGGAACGGTAGAAACTTTCATGAAGAACTGATTAAAACTGAGCTATAACGAAGTTATGGCGAAAATTTCGTAAAAGACGAACGAGAATTAGAAAGTTAGTAAATGAACCCGAACGTGTAGGTTTCATAAGGAAGTAAGAGAACATAGAAAATGTGAGTCATGGACTCAAGAATGAATGAGTTCCGAGTTCAGATGACCGAATTACGGACGAACAAACGAAGAGCGTTAAAAGCGTAAAAATGAACGAAGGGTGAAGATCGAGCCAATCAAATGGCATGTTAACAGATTCAGAATGAAGTTCTATCTGAGGGGTGTTGAAGTACGTAAGATAAGGAAGAGAATGGCATTGGAACGACCTCGTTCCGAGTTATAACGAAGAAGTTATGAGATCAGGAAGTAAGCGTCTCGAATCGAATTTAACACTCAGAAAATTTTCTAGGGTTTTGGCTCGGCACCGCAGCGCCGGCTAAGCTTGCAGAAGTGGCACCGCAGCGCGAGTTCGGGTTGGCACCGTAGCGCGAGTGTTAACAAAGGACTTGGCGCCGCAGCGCTAGGCCAATAGAGAAGAGACAGAAGTAGGCAGCGCCGTAGCGCAAGAGAGAGGAAGGGGCACGGCACCGCGGCGCCGGTGCAGGGCAATGGCCAGAAATGAGATTTGTATTTCTCAATTACTGGGGGATGTGCAAGAAAGAAGTATGAACATATAGTGCAACTAATGTAACACTTATTCTAGTGAATTAAACCTGTAGTAAAGGTTGAACGAAAAGATTAAACAAGATTAAAAGGCAAAGATTGTAAGTGCGAGTTACGAAACCGATATCCGGGGGCTATAGTCGTGATAAACGAACGTGAGGGATTGCTATAGTTGTGATTCCTTAGATGTTGAGTGATGAGGGCAATGAATAACATTTCAATGTTATGTCATGATAATGAGAGCTAAGTGTAAAGCGTATAGACGCTGTGAACGCAACGTTATTGCGATGAACGCATGGTCCTAGCATACAACAACAGGTATAGCTTCGACACTAAGAATAAGTAGTGAACATGAGGTTCATGTAATGGATAACGAAAGTACTAAATAAGTTATGAATTATCAAGAAAGCCATAATGAACAGTAATAAGATTAATGAAAGCCGAATGTGAGTTAGATAAGAATATAAATCATCCAAGATGATGAACGTTCTGAGTAAGACATCTCCGTATGTCATGAAGCTGTAAACTGGTAAAGGAAGTTAGACGCGTAAGCTTAAATTTCAAGAACGCAAACCCTAAGAAGTAAAGTTAACTAAACCAATGCGTAAATCAAGTATATGACTAATTGGTATTTATATTTTCTCCTTATGTGTTATATAGGAATTGGAATGAGCAGTTCAACGTAAGTTGTAGCTGGGCGTAAGGCAAGTTTCCTAACTTCATTCATATTACATGAATGCTAGTTTCTTAAACTTCTCAGATGTTGAACTTGAGAAGTCTTGTCTATGTGCATATGTGCGATGTATGTACAAGGTGGTAGTATGTATGAGGCCTTGTGCCACAATTTGAACACTTCGATGTTTCTATGATATGAACTATGCTATGATTGACTGTTCAATACAAGTATGCTCTGTTTATACATGAACCGTTATTGATTATGTCTGTGCTAATAATTCTAGCCAGACAGGATGTGTATGAAAAAGGTAGAGGAATGAAAGTATTTCAAAGTGAAAATGACAGATGTTTTAAGATGATAGGAATCGGGACTATTCCTATTATTCCAGCTGCTTCATAACCTTTGTTCGGTTATCGAAGTTTTACAGAAATGTTTAAACTCTTGAAGTTGTTTGTTTAACTGTTATGACTTGCTGGGCAATTGAATGCTCACACTTGCTTTAAATGAAAAACATTTTTAGCGATCGAGGTTAGAAGAACTTAAGGATCCCGTAAAGATCAAGTTGACGATATCCAGAGGAAGTGCTATTCAGAATGGGAATGAGCGAGAAGATCAAGTGAAGACTTGTAATGTAGAAAGATGAAACTGAACGATAAATTAGTTTAATGAACTGTTACGTATCCTTGGTGGCAGATAAAAGTCACTCTTGTAAGATGAAGTGAACAATGTATTATTATTATTTGTAATGAAAGAGATTATAAGATTTCTAGAACCTGGGATTCGAGAGTGTATGTTGTTATATTTCAGTATACAATGATGTATGTTAGATGAATGATGTACTCGTGACGTACGGAATTCGGGTGTGAAAATGGATCGGATTTCAGGGCGTTACATAATTAGCACACTAATTCCTCGTCTAGATGCTAATTCTAACATCACAAAAACTTACAAACTCAATAATTCAGTTTGTATAACTGCAATTTATCAAACATGCAATTTACAGAAAATTTTGAAAGTGAAGAACATGAAGTCTTTTTATAAACATACAACTCAAGGTTGAGAGGTTATACCTTAAATTTCTTGGAGATAATCCTTGATAAAACACATTGAATTGCCTTGAAATCAAAGAAATTCTCTTTCAAGTTTTCTCAAACTTCTCTGTAAACTCTCTCTTCTCTCTTCTTCTTAGGCTTAGGCCAAACCCTTTTCACGTAAAACAAAAATAGACGCTAACATAAAAAAATAAAACTGACATATAATAATAAGGCTACTAAATACTTATCAGTTATTTTTATTTTAAATTTAAAAGCCATAAGGCCTTGTTTGGCAGAACACTTTTAAAAAAATAAACACTAAATATCCCTTAGGCCTAGTTTGGTAAATCCATTTAAAACTCTTTTAATTTACTTCAATAAATTATTTATACTATAGTTTATTGTCCCACACTATTTACTTGGATTTCCATATCCAATCTTAATTAAATAAACAAAACTAATTACCACAAAATTATAATTTTCATTATAATTTTACTTAATAAATTAATGTAATAACCCGATATTTTCTATATAAATAAATAAAAAAATTTGCATTTAATTTTTTATTTATTTTAAAGGTGGGAATATGAGCCAGGTAATGTGTATGTATATTAGGGATAAATAAAAATTTATTTATTTCCTGAATAATTACAAATAAATTTTTAAGGATTTATTAATCATTATAAACTATATTTTTATAGTAATTAATTTTATAGTAAAAATGATTTTTGTATTTATTTTCCATGAAAATAAATTTATATAATATTTAATTAATATATGTAATGATTATTAGTGTAAGACCCCGAATTTTATGAAATACAATTATTCAATTTTTCTTATAATTACTATTCAGTAAATGGTTAAATTGATAAATGTTAAAGTTAAGGGTGATATATGAATTTTTTTTCAAAATACACAAGTGGTTATAAAATATTCATTGTTGTCGGAGAATATTCGTTTAGTCGTGGAATATTCTTTCTGTCGGGGAATATTCGTACGACGGCGCAGTCATTTGTGGGCCCCATAACAGAATAACTGTCGGATGAAGATAACGACAAAAATTGAGTTTTTATAATTAACGGTGTAGTTGTTACCGTTAACACTGTTAGAATACCATGTGGTTAAAATACAATTATACGCGTTATTACACAGTAGCACACGGTATTGCACAGTATTTTTGAAATTATTGATTCTTACGAAGGAAGGCACTACTCAATAATTGTTACAGTAGTTACTGTTCAATATTTTATTTTATTGATTCAATAATTGCTGAGTTGATATTTTATATTATTGTTATTTCAATAATTGTTGCTGCACAGTATTTTCCATTATCAGATCAATAATTCATATTATTTGAATAATATTATTAGATAGCATTGTTGGCAATGTCTAGAAAGTTCTGTCTAAGGAGAGGTTTGGTCATCTAATTGCGCGTCAATAAGGAGATATCCTTATTGGAAAGCCCCCTCTTTCTTGGGAACGGCCTGGTTGCCAGTACTGTGATTTTATAATATTATTTGTGAATAATTAATTATTGATTTATATGATAAGAAAATATTTATTTTATGTGGATATAAATGAGGGATATATTTTTGTGGTTAAAAATGAAGGAGTTAATGTTGAGGTATTTTATCTATATTTTTGTCGGAACGGAGGTATTGAAAATCAAATTAGGATTTTTGAGATATTTTGCAAGAGTTATAATTTTTAATCCGACCGTTGGATCATGGTAATTTTTGGATATGTTATACATATATAGGTTGAGTATATGTCCACAAATTTTGAATCATTAAAAATGAACGTATGATTTGTTATGAATTTTACGAGATGACTGGTTTAGAAATTATTGAATTTTCGGAGTTAATCATTTTGGTGAAAAATTCTAGAATTGGTGGGCCCCACTCTTGGTTGGTGAAGAAATGTGCTGAGATTTTTATTCAAATGTGGTGGGTGGGAATAGTAGTAGGTAAAGCCATCAGGTTGCAGGTTAAGTCTGCTTCGGCGTGCTAATATTTTCCTATAAATAGAGGGCTAAGTTAGAATTAAAAATCACACCAGAAACATAAGCTTTCTCTCTTTCTCTCTCTATATTATGAAGCATATTTTGTGAGTATTTAGATACTTTGAGAGTTGCTATTCAGTGCAAGTTTCCTTCGGCTTTGCATTTCAGTCAGAAATACTGCACTTTTGAGGCAAGGGATAGTAAGGGATTTTAAGGGTTATTATGTTTTTCAGTTCGTAATTCTTCTAACTTTCAGAAAATTCTAAAAAAATTTAAAATGATATTTTAATGAGTTTTATTGATTGTGTCCAAAAATGGTGATTTTTGGATTTATAGATTAAGAGTTATGAATTTTACGGGAAAAGACTATTTTAAAAGTAACCGCTTATAACTCCTTATGGTTAACTCTAAAATTGATGAAATTTTTATTAGAAATATATCTATATAATATCAGTATACTCTGTGAATTTCAGAATTTTTGGATAAAAATACAATTTATGATAAATGTCTAAATATTCGGCAGTTTTGGCCATATGGAAAATAGTAAATGAATTTTAAAAATTCTGAAAAAAATATATGTTCAATATGGGACTATATTCTTCTAAATTCCATAAAAAATATTTTTGGGACTGATTTGGTATTTTTCATGAAAATAGTCTAGTTATGAGTAAATGAATTAAATATGTTATGTGAAGTAATAAAATTAGAAAATATAATTTTATGGCTTGAGAATCATATATGAGTTATATGCAGATTTTTGATGAGGATTTTGGTTATTGGTGATGAAATCTTAAGAGTTGGCATTTTATGATGATTAAATGCATTAATTAGTAAAGTGTAAATAATTTAAATAAATTGTTTATAAGCTTAAGAAATATTATTCTTTCAATATCATTATACCGAAATATTGGTATGAATTTTATTGTGGAATTTCTACCTTTTTCATGTCAAGTTACTATTTATGAATTACTATTCACGAGTTACTATTCACGACAAAATTAGTTTCTTTTTCTGACCAAATTATAGTTGATTTATGAATATTACTCTTGAGATTAAATCTATATGTTGATTATATTGATTTAATTATTATATATAACATTTTTATAACCCTAATGATGATATTTCTCTTTAACTTGAGTGTAAAGATGGGTAGATTTTTTGTATGATCATAACTATGGGTTCCCTTTGGCCAGTAGTGCAAAGTTGAATTGTTGACTGGTATTTGAATTTATAATTGAATATCTTTAGCTTAAGTGCAAAGGGTGAATTGATCAACATGGTTATAATTATTGTTTATATAAATTCTGAAATGATTATATATTTATTTGAGATATTAATATATTTGGCCTATAGTGCAAATATGAACTGTTGATGAATATATTTGGCCTGTAGTGCAAATATGAACTGTTGTTGAATATCTTTGGCCTGTAGTGTAAAGATGAACTAGTGATGAATATCTTTAGCTCATAGTGCAAAGATGACCTGTGGTTGAATATCTTTGGCCAGTAGTGCAAAAATGAATTGTTGATGAATATCTTTGGCCCGTAGTGCAAAGATGACATGTTGTTGAATATCTTTGGCCAGTAGTGCAAAGATGAACAGGTGTTGAGATGAACATGACCAACTGGTGATACAAATGAATATCTTTGGGCGTAGTGCAAACATGAAGTTATTAGTATGATTATGAACATGAACTGTAATTTGGTTTAACCATGATCTTTGATGTTTCAGGTAAAGATAGGTGATAAAAATTATCTTCGTCCTGGATGAGAAGAGGAATTTAGAACTACAATTATGATTATGAGTTATTCATATGATTGTGGACCAGAATTGTTGATTGATGTTACAGGGATAAAACATTGTTGGTGAATTTTTAACATGGAGAAGATAATAGATTTTGTAGTCTATTTGACTCTTCTAATGGATTGCTCGTTCCGCTGCAACTATGGTTAAAATTTTTTATCATCTACCATATGTTCTAAATCTCTGATTTGTTACTGATGAAGACTATTGATAATTTATTTATCTTTAGTCATGATATTCTTTACCGGGCTAGTTGTGCTCACCCTTCTGTTTCACAATTCCTTTCAGGTAATAAGAGTGTAGCTGGGTCGAGCGGGGGTAACAAGAGAATAGAAAGGTGGTCATCATTTAGTAGTTATATTTGGTGAATAAAATAGGGTGTGGCGAACCCAACGTTGGAAGGGTGTTTTGTCACTATCATACAAGATTTCTAATGACATACAACCTCGTATCATCATAAGACAGGGTTGTGCTCATCCACTTGCTGAGTATCTTTACGAACACTACCTATATAATCTTGGTATTTGTTTGAAGTATAATTTTCAATTACAGACAGTGGAGATAATGATATGTCAAGAGAAGACTCACCATTGGAAAGAATATGATAGTAAATTTCTCATTTTTCTTTGGGGTCTATTGGGTCAACCAAGGATAATTCTGTGGCCATATGATATCTATCATAACCTAGACGCATGGCCTCCCATGTACGAAGGTTTCCTTGAGCACTTCCCAAAGATTCTAATTTTTAAAACAATTTTTGACTATACCTTTATGTAAGGTGTCATTGTGAGGTGTTGTTCACGGTTGGGACATGAGTCACATTTGGTATATATTTGTATCCAAACTCACATCATATGCGTTGTTGTATTTTGCACGACAATTATTGTAATAAAGTTGTAGTTATTTTCTGTACCATGTATTTGGCGACTCAGAATAGGTTGGATGGAATGGACCTGTTTTGGGGTCGTTACAATTAGTATTATTATAATAACTATTTTATTATGTGAATTTATTTAGATTAGTGAAGTTAATATTTTAACTTAATTAATAATATTTTATATGCAAGATAAATCAGATATGGAATCCAAACCCTAATTTTGGATTTTGATCAAGGAATGAGAATAATAATATAATATTATTTTTATATCAGTGCTATAAATATGTTCTTTACGCATAGACTGACAATGGTTGGTCAATTATTGTAACGACCCCAAAAAAGGTCCATTCCATCCAACCCATTCTGAGTCGTCAAATACATGGTACAGAAAACAACTACAACTTTATTACAACAATTGTCGTGCAAAATACAACAATACATATGCTGTGAGTTTGGATACAAATATATACCAACTGTGACGTTGGACACCATCATGTATCAGCACTTCACAAAGGTACCTTACATAAAGGTATAGTCAAAAACTGTTTTAGAAATTAGAATCTTTGAGAAATGCTCAAGGAAACCTTCGTACATGGGAGGCCACGCGTCTAGGTTATGATAGATATCATATGGCCACAGAATTATCCTTGGTTGACCCAATAGACCCCAAAGAAAAACGAGAAGATTACTATCATATTCTTCCCAATGGTGAGTCTTCTTTTGACTTATCATTATCTCCACTGTCTCAAATTGAGAATTATACTTCAAACAAACACCAAGATTATATAGGTAGTGCCCATAGATATACTCAGCAAGTGGATGAGCACAACCCTGTCCTATGATGACACGAGGTTGTATGTCATTAGACATCTTGTATGATAGTGACAAAACACCCTTCCAGCGTTGGGTTCGCCTCACCCTATTTTCTTCACCAAATATAACTACTAAATGATGACCACCGTTCTATTCCCTTGTTACCCCCGCTCGACCCAGCTACACTCTTATTACCTGAAAGGAATTGTGAAGCAAAAGGGTGAGCACAACTAGCTCAGTAAAGAATATCATGACTAAAGATAATTCAATTATCAATAGCCTTCATCAACAATAAATCAGAGATTTAGAACATATGGTAAATGATAAAAATTTCAACCATAGTTGCAGCGGAACGAGCAATCCATTAGAAGAGTCAAATAGACTATAAAGTCTATTATCTTCTCCATGTTAAAAATCCACCAACAATATTTTATCCATGTAACATCACTCAACAGTTCCTTTCCACAATCATATGAATTACTCATAATCATAATTGTGACTATAAATTTTTCTTCGCACCCAGGACGAAGAATATTTTCATCACCTGTCTTTACCTGAAACATCAAAGATCATGGTTATACCAAATCACAGTTCCTGTTTATAATCATACTAACAAATCCATCTTTGCACTACGGGCCAAAGATATTCATCAACAAACCATCTTTGCACTACGGGCCAAAGATATTCAACAACAGTTCATCTTTGCACTACAGGCCAAAGATATTCATCAACATGCCATCTTTGCACTACATGCCAAAGATATTCATATCTCAAAGAAATATATAATCATTTCAGAATTTATATAAACAATAATTATAACCATGTTGATCAATTCACCTTTGCACTTAAGCTTAAGATATTCAATTATAAATTCAATGGTCATGATCATACCAGTCACAATTCAACTTTGCACTACAGGCCAAAGAGAACCCTAGTCACGATCATACCAATAATCTATCCATTTTTACACTCCAGTGAAAGAGAATTTCAACATCAGGGTTATAAAAATGTTATATATGATGATAAAAATAATATGATCAACATATAGTTTTAATCTCAAGAGTAATATTCGTAACTCATAAATAGTAACCCCGACACAAAAGATAGAAATTCTACAATAAAATTCATACCAATATTTCGGTATAATGATATTGAAAGAATAACATTACTTAAATTTATAAACAATTTATTTTAATTGTTTACACTTTACTAATTAATGCATTTAATCATCATAAAATGCCAACTCTTACAATTTCATCATCAATAACCAAAACCCTCATCAAAAATCTGCATATACCTCATATAGGATTCTCAAGCCATAAAATCCTATTTTCCAATTTTCTTTCTTCACAAAACATATTTAATTCATTTACTCATAACTAGACCATTTTCATGAAAAATACCAAATCAGTTCCAAAAATATTTCTTTTCTGGGATTTAGCATAATATAGTCCCATAGTGAACATATATTTTTCTCAGAATTTTTAAAAGTCATTTACTATTTTTCATATGGCCAAAATAGCCGAATATTTAGACATTTATCAAAAATTGTACTTTTGTCTAAAAATTCTGAAATTCATAGAGCATACTTCTATCATATACATGTACTTCCAATAAAAATTTCACCAATTTTGGAGTTAACCACAAGGAATTATAAGCGGTTACTTTTAAAATCGTCTTTTCTCATAAAATTCATAACTCTCAATCTATACATCCAAAAATCACCATTTTTGGACACAATCAATAAAACTCATCAAAATATCATTTCAAATTTTTTCAGAATTTTTAAAGATCAGAAAAATTACGAAACTGAAAATCATAACAACCCTTAAAATTCATTACTATCCCTTACTATCCCTTACCTCAAAAGAGCAGTACTTCTGATCGGTATAAGGCTGAAGGAAACTTGCACTGATGAATAGAAACTCACAGAGTATCTAAATACTCACAAATACACTCAATAATCTAGAGAGAGAAAGAGAGAAAACTTATGAATTCTGGTGTGATTTTCAATTCTAACTTAGCCCTCTATTTATAGGAAAATTTTGGTAGGTTTGACCTGCAACCTGATGGCTTTACCTGCTACTATTCCCACCCACCACATTTGAAATATAATTCAGCACATTTCTTCACCAACCACAAGTGGGGCCCACCAATTCTAGAATTTTCCACCAAAATGATAAACTCCGAAAATTCAATAATTTCTGAACCAGTCATCTCGTAAAATTCATAACAAATCATACGTTCATTTTTAACGGTTCAAAATTTGTGGAGATATACTCAACTTATATATGTATAACATATCCAAATATTACCACGATCCAACGGTCGGATTAAAAATTATAACCACCGCAAAATATCTCAAAAATCCTGATTTTTAATACCTCCATTCCGACAAAAATACTGATAAAAATCTCAACATTAATTCCTTCATTTTTAACCACAAAAATATATCCCTCATTTATATCCACATAAAATAAATATTTCCTTATCATATGAATCAATAATTAATTATTCACAAATAATATTACAGAATCACATTTATGACAATCAGGCCGTTCCCAGGAAAGAGGGGGCTTTCCAATAAGGATTTCTCCTTACTGACGCGCAATTAGATGACCAAACCTCTCCTTAGACAGAACTTTCTAGACATTGCCAATAATGTTATATAATAATATTATTCAAATAATATGAATTATTGATCTGATAATGGAAAATAATGTGCAGCAACAATTATTGAACAACAATAATATAAAATTTCAACGTAGCAATTATTGAATCAATAAAATAAAATATTGAACAGTAATTACTGTAACAATTATTGAGTAGTGCCTTCTTACGTAAGAATCAATAATTTCAAAAATACTATGCAATACCGTGTGCTACTGTGCAATAACGCGTATTACTGTATTTTAACCACCGGGTATTCAACAGTGTTAACGGTAACAACTACGCCGTTATTTGTAAAAACTCAAATTTGTCGTTTTCTTCATCCGACAGTTATTCTGTTATGGGGCCCACAAATGGCTGCGCCATCGTACGAATATTCTCCGACAGAAATAATATTCCACGACCAAACGAATATTCCCCGACAACAATGATTATTTTATAACCACTTGTTTATTTTGAAAAAAAAATCATATTTCACTCATAACTTTAAACTTTTATCAATTTAACCATTTACTGAATAGTAATTATAAGAAAAATTGAATACTTTTATTTCATAAAATTCGGGGTCTTACAATCTCCCCTCCTTATGAAATTTCGTCCTCGAAATTTACGTACCTGGTATTTCAAAGAGTTGAGAATACCTTGCTTTCATTTCAGATTCCATCTTCCCTATCATCATGATTTCTCCATTGCTCATCTCCTGTATTTCAGATATCATTCTAGAATACAGCTTCAAAATAAGGGTTAATTGAACAAATTAACATATCACATAATATCCCAATATTATGACTGACCAACAAATAAGTTTAGGGAGGACACATTAGCGAAGGATTTACTCATCTCTCCCCTCCTAGTTATATTTCCCGATCTCCGCCAGAGATCATATCCCTAAGCTCTAATAATTACTATTCAGTAAATGGTTAAATTGATAAAAGTTTAAAGTTATGAGTGAAATATGATTTTTTTTCAAAATAAGCAAGTGGTTATAAAATAATCATTGTTGTCGGGGAATATTCGTTTGGTCGTGGAATATTCTTTCTGTCGGGGAATATTCGTACGACGGCGCAGCCATTTGTGGGCCCCATAACAGAATAACTGTCGGATGAAGAAAACGACAAATTTGAGTTTTTATAAATAACGGCGTAGTTGTTACCGTTAACACTGTTAGAATACCCGTTGGTTAAAATACAGTAATACGCGCTATTGCACAGTAGCACACGGTATTGCATAGTATTTTTAAAATTATTGATTCTTACGTAAGAAGGCACTACTCAATAATTGTTACAGTAATTACTGTTCAATATTTTATTTTATTGATTCAATAATTGCTGCGTTGATATTTTATATTATTTTTGTTTCAATAATTGTTGTTGCACAGTATTTTCTATTATCAGATCAATAATTCATATTATTTGAATAATATTATTAGATAGCATTATTGGCAATGTCTAGAAAGTTCTGTCTAAGGAGAGGTTTGGTCATCTAATTGCGCGCCAGTAAGGAAAAATTCTTATTGGAAAGCCCCCTCTTTCCTGGGAACGGCCTGGTTGTCATAAATGTGATTCTGTAATATTATTTGTGAATAATTAATTATTGATTCATATGATAAGAAAATATTTATTTTATGTGGATATAAATGAGGGATATATTTTTGTGGTTAAAAAATGAAGGAGTTAATGTTGAGATTTTTATCCGTATTTTTGTCGGAATGGAGGTATTAAAAATCAGGGTTTTTGAGATATTTTGCGGGGGTTATAATTTTTAATCCGACCGTTGGATCGTGGTAATTTTTGGATATGTTATACATATATAAGTTGAGTATATGCCCACAAATTTTGAACCGTTAAAAATGAACGTATGATTTGTTATGAATTTTACGAGATGACTGGTTCAGAAATTGTTGAATTTTCGGAGTTTATCATTTTGGTGGAAAATTCTAGAATTGGTGGGCCCCACTTGTGGTTGGTGAAGAAATGTGCTGAATTATATTTCAAATGTGGTGGGTGGGAATAGTAGCAGGTAAAGCCATCAGGTTGCAGGTCAAACCTACCAAAATTTTCCTATAAATAGAGGGCTAAGTTAGAATTGAAAATCACACCAAAACATAAGTTTTCTCTCTTTCTCTCTCTAGATTATTGAGTGTATTTGTGAGTATTTAGATACTCTGTGAGTTTCTATTCATCAGTGCAAGTTTCCTTCAGCCTTATACCGATCAGAAGTACTGCTCTTTTGAGGTAAGGGATAGTAAGGGATAGTAATGAATTTTAAGGGTTGTTATGATTTTCAGTTTCGTAATTTTTCTGATCTTCAAAAATTCTGGAAAAATTTGAAATGATATTTTGATGAGTTTTATTGATTGTGTCCAAAAATGGTGATTTTTGGATGTATAGATTGAGAGTTATGAATTTTATGAGAAAAGACTATTTTAAAAGTAACCGCTTATAATTCCTTGTGGTTAACTCCAAAATTGATGAAATTTTTATTGGGAGTACATGTATATGATAGAAGTATACTCTGTGAATTTCAGAATTTTTAGACAAAAGTACAATTTTTGATAAATGTCTAAATATTCGGCTATTTTGGCCATATGAAAAATAGTAAATGACTTTTAAAAATTCTGAGAAAAATATATGTTCACTATGGGACTATATTATGCTAAATCCCAGAAAAGAAATATTTTTGGAACTGATTTGGTATTTTTCATGAAAATGGTCTAGTTATGAGTAAATGAATTAAATATGTTTTGTGAAGAAAGAAAATTGGAAAATAGGATTTTATGGCTTGAGAATCCTATATGAGGTATATGCAGATTTTTGATGAGGGTTTTGGTTATTGATGATGAAATTGTAAGAGTTGGCATTTTATGATGATTAAATGCATTAATTAGTAAAGTGTAAACAATTAAAATAAATTGTTTATAAATTTAAGTAATGTTATTCTTTCAATATCATTATACCGAAATATTGGTATGAATTTTATTGTAGAATTTCTATCTTTTGTGTCGGGATTACTATTCATGAGTTACGAATATTACTCTTGAGATTAAAACTATATGTTGATCATATTATTTTTATCATCATATATAACATTTTTATAACCCTGATGTTGAAATTCTCTTTCACTGGAGTGTAAAGATGGGTAGATTATTGGTATGATCATGACTAGGGTTCTCTTTGGCCTGTAGTACAAAGTTGAATTGTGACTGGTATGATCATGACCATTGAATTTATAATTGAATATCTTAAGCTTAAGTGCAAAGGTGAATTGATCAACATGGTTATAATTATTGTTTATATAAATTCTGAAAAGATTATATATTTCTTTGAGATATGAATATATTTGGCCTGTAGTGCAAATATAAATTATTGATGAATATCTTTGGCATGTAGTGCAAAGATGGCATGCCTGATGAATATCTTTGGCCTGTAGTGCAAAGATGAACTGTTGTTGAATATCTTTGGCCCGTAGTGCAAAGATGGTTTGTTGATGAATATCTTTGGCCTGTAGTGCAAAGATGGTTTGTTGATGAATATCTTTGGCCCGTAGTGCAAAGATGGTTTGTTGATGAATATCTTTGGCCCGTAGTGCAAAGATGGATTTGTTAGTATGATTATAAACAGGAATTGTGATTTGGTATAACCATGATCTTTGATGTTTCAGGTAAAAACAGGTGATGAAAATATTCTTCGTCCTGGGTGCGAAGAAAAATTTATAGTCACAATTATGATTATGAGTTATTCATATGATTGTCGAAAGGAACTGTTGAGTGATGTTACATGGATAAAATATTGTTGGTGGATTTTTAACATGGAGAAGATAATAGACTTTATAGTCTATTTGACTCTTCTAATGGATTGCTCGTTCCGCTGCAACTATGGTTGAAATTTTTATCATTTACCATATGTTCTAAATCTCTGATTTATTATTGATGAAGGCTATTGATAATTTAATTATCTTTAGTCATGATATTCTTTACTGAGCTAGTTGTGCTCACCCTTTTGCTTCACAATTCCTTTCAGGTAATAAGAGTGTAGCTGGGTCGAGCGAGGGTAACGGGGAAATAGAACGGTGGTCTCTAGCTGTGGATGTTCTCCCGAAGCAGTATAGAAAAGTTTATTTAGTAGTTATATTTGGTGAATCCAATAGGGTAAGGTGTACCCAACGTTGGAAGGGTGGTTTGTCACTATCATACAAGATGTCTAACGACATACAACCTCGTGTCATCATAAGACAGGGATGTGCTCATCCACTTGCTGAGTATATATACGAGCACTACCTATATAATCTTGGTGTTTGTTTGAAGTATAATTCTCAATTAGAGACAGTGGAGATAATGATAAGTCAAGAGAAGACTCACCATTGGGAAGAATATGATAGTAATCTTCTCGTTTTTCTTTGGGGTCTATTGGGTCAACCAAGGATAATTCTGTGGCCATATGATATCTATCATAACCTAGACGCGTGGCCTCCCATGTACGAAGGTTTCCTTGAGCACTTCCCAAAGATTCTAATTTCTAAAACAGTTTTTGACTATACCTTTATGTAAGGTGTTATTGTGAGGTGATGTCCACGGTTGGAACATGAGTCACATTTGGTATATATTTGTATCCAAACTCACAGCATATGTGTTGTTGTATTTTGCACGACAATTGTTGTAATAAAGTTGTAGTTGTTTTCTGTACCATGTATTTGACGACTCAGAATGGGTTGGGTGGAATGGACCTGTTTTGGGGTTGTCACAGGTGGTATCAGAGCTATAAGTAAAGAGCCCCGAGCCTCTCGCTGGTGACTTCCTGTTGATGGGGAATGCACCGAAGCCAGACTCTCCGTAGGGGATGCCGTTCTGCGGTGGCAAACTGATAGGTATCAATGTAAGGTGCTGACACAAGTTGGTGTCCAGAGTTACATTTGGTATCAGAGCTTAGGGATATGATCTCTGGCGGAGATCGGGAAATATAACTAGGAGGGGAGAGATGAGTAAATCCTTCGCTAGTGTGTCCTACCTAAGCTTATTTGTTGGTCAGTCATAATATTGGGATATTATGTGATATGTTAATTTGTTCAATTAACCCTTATTTTGAAGCTGTATTCTAGAATGATATCTGAAATACAGGAGATGAGCAATGGAGAAATCATGATGATAGGGAAGATGGAATCTGAAATGAAAGCAAGGTATTCTCAACTCTTTGAAATACCAGGTACGTAAATTTCGGGGACGAAATTTCATAAGGAGGGGAGATTGTAAGACCCCGAATTTTATGAAATAAAAGTATTCAATTTTTCTTATAATTACTATTCAGTAAATGGTTAAATTGATAAAAGTTTAAAGTTATGAGTGAAATATGATTTTTTTTCAAAATAAGCAAGTGGTTATAAAATAATCATTGTTGTCGGGGAATATTCGTTTGGTCGTGGAATATTCTTTCTGTCGGGGAATATTCGTACGACGGCGCAGCCATTTGTGGGCCCCATAACAGAATAACTGTCAGATGAAGAAAATGACAAATTTGAGTTTTTACAAATAACGGCGTAGTTGTTACCGTTAACACTGTTGGAATACCCGTTGGTTAAAATACAGTAATACGCGTTATTGCACAGTAGCACACGGTATTGCACAGTATTTTTAAAATTATTGATTCTTACGTAAGAAGGCACTACTCAATAATTGTTACAGTAATTACTGTTCAATATTTTATTTTATTGATTCAATAATTGCTGCGTTGATATTTTATATTATTGCTGTTTCAATAATTGTTGCTGCACAGTATTTTCTATTATCAGATCAATAATTCATATTATTTGAATAATATTATTAGGTAGCATTATTGGCAATGTCTAGAAAGTTCTGTCTAAGGAGAGGTTTGGTCATCTAATTGCGCGCCAGTAAGGAAAAATTCTTATTGGAAAGCCCCCTCTTTCCTGGGAACGGCCTGGTTGTCATAAATGTGATTCTGTAATATTATTTGTGAATAATTAATTATTGATTCATATGATAAGAAAATATTTATTTTATGTGGATATAAATGAGGGATATATTTTTGTGGTTAAAAAATGAAGGAGTTAATGTTGAGATTTTTATCCGTATTTTTGTCGGAATGGAGTTAATGTTATAATTTTTAATCCGACCGTTGGATCGTGGTAATTTTTGGATATGTTATACATATATAAGTTGAGTATATGCCCACAAATTTTGAACCGTTAAAAATGAACGTATGATTTGTTATGAATTTTACGAGATGACTGGTTCAGAAATTGTTGAATTTTCGGAGTTTATCATTTTGGTGGAAAATTCTAGAATTGGTGGGCCCCACTTGTGGTTGGTGAAGAAATGTGCTGAATTATATTTCAAATGTGGTGGGTGGGAATAGTAGCAGGTAAAGCCATCAGGTTGCAGGTCAAACCTACCAAAATTTTCCTATAAATAGAGGGCTAAGTTAGAATTGAAAATCACACCAGAAACATAAGCTTTTTCTCTCTTTCTCTCTCTAGATTATTGAGTGTATTTGTGAGTATTTAGATACTCTGTGAGTTTCTATTCATCAGTGCAAGTTTCCTTCAGCCTTATACCGATCAGAAGTACTGCTCTTTTGAGGTAAGGGATAGTAAGGGATAGTAATGAATTTTAAGGGTTGTTATGATTTTCAGTTTCGTAATTTTTCTGATCTTCAAAAATTCTGGAAAAATTTGAAATGATATTTTGATGAGTTTTATTGATTGTGTCCAAAAATGGTGATTTTTGGATGTATAGATTGAGAGTTATGAATTTTATGAGAAAAGACTATTTTAAAAGTAACCGCTTATAATTCCTTGTGGTTAACTCCAAAATTGATGAAATTTTTATTGGGAGTACATGTATATGATAGAAGTATACTCTGTGAATTTCAGAATTTTTAGACAAAAGTACAATTTTTGATAAATGTCTAAATATTCGGCTATTTTGGCCATATGAAAAATAGTAAATGACTTTTAAAAATTCTGAGAAAAATATATGTTCACTATGGGACTATATTATGCTAAATCCCAGAAAAGAAATATTTTTGGAACTGATTTGGTATTTTTCATGAAAATGGTCTAGTTATGAGTAAATGAATTAAATATGTTTTGTGAAGAAAGAAAATTGGAAAATAGGATTTTATGGCTTGAGAATCCTATATGAGGTATATGCAGATTTTTGATGAGGGTTTTTGTTATTGATGATGAAATTGTAAGAGTTGGCATTTTATGATGATTAAATGCATTAATTAGTAAAGTGTAAACAATTAAAATAAATTGTTTATAAATTTAAGTAATGTTATTCTTTCAATATCATTATACCGAAATATTGGTATGAATTTTATTGTAGAATTTCTATCTTTTGTGTCGGGGTTACTATTCATGAGTTACGAATATTACTCTTGAGATTAAAACTATATGTTGATCATATTATTTTTATCATCATATATAACATTTTTATAACCCTGATGTTGAAATTCTCTTTCACTGGAGTGTAAAGATGGGTAGATTATTGGTATGATCATGACTAGGGTTCTCTTTGGCCTGTAGTGCAAAGTTGAATTGTGACTGGTATGATCATGACCATTGAATTTATAATTGAATATCTTAAGCTTAAGTGCAAAGGTGAATTGATCAACATGGTTATAATTATTGTTTATATAAATTCTGAAAAGATTATATATTTCTTTGAGATATGAATATATTTGGCCTGTAGTGCAAATATAAATTGTTGATGAATATCTTTGGCATGTAGTGCAAAGATGGCCTGTTAATGAATATCTTTGGCCTGTAGTGCAAAGATGAACTGTTGTTGAATATCTTTGGCCCGTAGTGCAAAGATGGTTTGTTGATGAATATCTTTGGCATGTAGTGCAAAGATAAACTGTTGATGAATATCTTTGGCCTGTAGTGCAAAGATGAACTGTTGTTGAATATCTTTGGCCCGTAGTGCAAAGATGGTTTGTTGATGAATATCTTTGGCCTGTAGTGCAAAGATGGTTTGTTGATGAATATCTTTGGCCCGTAGTGCAATGATGGTTTGTTGATGAATATCTTTGGCCCGTAGTGCAAAGATGGATTTGTTAGTATGATTATAAACAGGAATTGTGATTTGGTATAACCATGATCTTTGATGTTTCAGGTAAAGACAGGTGATGAAAAATATTCTTCGTCCTGGGTGCGAAGAAAAATTTATAGTCACAATTATGATTATGAGTTATTCATATGATTGTGGAAAGGAACTGTTGAGTGATGTTACATGGATAAAACATTGTTGGTGGATTTTTAACATGGAGAAGATAATAGACTTTATAGTCTATTTGACTCTTCTAATGGATTGCTCGTTCCGCTGCAACTATGGTTGAAATTTTTTTATCATCTACCATATGTTCTAAATCTCTGATTTATTATTGATGAAGACTATTGATAATTTATTTATCTTTAGTCATGATATTCTTTACTGAGCTAGTTGTGCTCACCCTTCTGTTCACAATTCCTTTCAGGTAATAAGAGTGTAGCTGGGTCGAGCGAGGGTAACGGGGAAATAGAACGGTGGTCTCTAGCTGTGGATGTTCTCCCGAAGCAGTATAGAAAAGTTTATTTAGTAGTTATATTTGGTGAATCCAATAGGGTAAGGTGTACCCAACGTTGGAAGGGTGGTTTGCCACAATCATACAAGATGTCTAACGACATACAACCTCGTGTCATCATAAGACAGGGATGTGCTCATCCACTTGTTGAGTATATATACGAGCACTACCTATATAATCTTGGTGTTTGTTTGAAGTATAATTCTAAATTAGAGACAGTGGAGATAATGATAAGTCAAGAGAAGACTCACCATTGGGAAGAATATGATAGTAATCTTCTCGTTTTTCTTTGGGGTCTATTGGGTCAACCAAGGATAATTCTGTGGCCATATGATATCTATCATAACCTAGACGCGTGGCCTCCCATGTACGAAGGTTTCCTTGAGCACTTCCCAAAGATTCTAATTTCTAAAACAGTTTTTGACTATACCTTTATGTAAGGTGTTATTGTGAGGTGATATCCACGGTTGGAACATGAGTCACATTTGGTATATATTTGTATCCAAACTCACAGCATATGTGTTGTTGTATTTTGCACGATAATTATTGTAATAAAGTTGTAGTTGTTTTCTGTACCATGTATTTGACGACTCAGAATGGGTTGGGTGGAATGGACCTGTTTTGGGGTTGTCACAGGTTAGTAAATGGTTTAATTGATAAATGTTAAAGTTAAGGGTGATATATGAATTTTTTTTAAAATACACAAGTGGTTATAAAATAATCATTGTTGTCGGGGAATATTCGTTTGGTCGTGGAATATTCTTTCTGTCGGGGAATATTCGTACGACGGCGCAGCTATTTGTGGGCCCTATAACGAATAACTGTCGGGTGAAGAAAACGACAAATTTGAGTTTTTACAAATAACGGCGTAGTTGTTACCGTTAACACTGTTAGAATACCCATTGGTTAAAATACAGTAATACGCGTTATTGCACAGTAGCACACGGTATTGCACAGTATTTTTGAAATTATTGATTTTTACGTAAGAAGGAACTACTCAATAATTGTTACAGTAATTACTGTTCAATATTTTACTTTATTGATTCAATAATTGCTGCGTTGATATTTTATATTATTTTTGTTTCAATAATTGTTGCTGCACAGTATTTTCTATTATCAGATCAATAATTCATATTATTTGAATAATATTATTAGATAGCATTATTGGCAATGTCTAGAAAGTTCTGTCTAAGGAGAGGTTTGGTCATCTAATTGCGCGCCAGTAAGGAGAAATCCTTATTGGAAAGCCCCCTCTTTCCTGGGAACGGCTGGTTGTCATAAATGTGATTCTGTAATATTATTTGTGAATAATTAATTATTGATTCATATGATAAGAAAATATTTATTTTATGTGGATATAAATGAGGGATATATTTTTGTGGTTAAAAAATGAAGGAGTTAATGTTGAGATTTTTATCCGTATTTTTATCGGTATGGAGGTATTAAAAATCAGGGTTTTTGAGATATTTTGCGGGGGTTATAATTTTTAATCCTACCGTTGGATCGTAGTAATTTTTGGATATGTTATACATATATAAGTTGAGTATATGCCCACAAATTTTGAACCGTTAAAAATGAACGTATGATTTGTTATGAATTTTACGAGATGACTGGTTCAGAAATTGTTGAATTTTCGGAGTTTATCATTTTGGTGGAAAATTCTAGAATTGGTGGGCCCCACTTATGGTTGGTGAAGAAATGTGCTGAATTATATTTCAAATGTGGTGGGTGGGAATAGTAGCAGGTAAAGCCACCAGGTTGCAGGTCAAACCTACCAAAATTTTCCTATAAATAGAGGGCTAAGTTAGAATTGAAAATCACACCAGAAACATAAGCTTTCTCTCTTTCTCTCTCTATATTATGAAGCATATTTTGTGAGTTTTTAGATACTTGGTGAGTTTCTATTCATCAGTGCAAGTTTCTTTCAGCATCATATCCGATATCCAGTCAGAAGTACTGCTCTTTTGAGGTAAGGGATAGTAAGGGATAGTAAGGGATATTAAGGGATTTTAAGGGTTGTTATGATTTTCAGTTTCGTAATTTTTTTGATCTTCAAAAATTCTGGAAAAATTTGAAATGATATTTTGATGAGTTTTCTTGATTGTGTCCAAAAATGGTGATTTTTGGATGTATAGATTGAGAGTTATGAATTTTATGAGAAAAGACTATTTTAGAAGTAACAGCTTATAATTCCTTGTGGTTAACTCCAAAATTGATGAAATTTTTATTGGGAGTACATGTATATGATAGGAGTATACTCTATGAATTTCAGAATTTTTAGATAAAAGTACAATTTTTGATAAATGTCTAAATATTCGGCTATTTTGGCCATATGAAAAATAGTAAATGACTTTTAAAAATTCTGAGAAAAATATATGTTCACTATGGGACTATATTATGCTAAATCCCAGAAAAGAAATATTTTTGGAACTGATTTGGTATTTTTCATGAAAATGGTCTAGTTATGAGTAAATGAATTAAATATGTTTTGTGAAGAAAGAAAATTGCAAAATAGGATTTTATGGCTTGAGAATCCTATATGAGGTATATGCAGATTTTTGATGAGGGTTTTAGTTATTGATGATTAAATTGTAAGAGTTGGCATTTTATGATGATTAAATGCATTAATTAGTAAAGTGTAAACAATTAAAATAAATTATTTATAAGCTTAAGAAATGTTATTCTTTCAAATGTAACGACCCCAAAATAGGTCCATTCCATCCAACCCATTCTGAGTCGTCAAATACATGGTACAGAAAACAACTACAACTTTATTACAACAATTGTCGTGCAAAATATAACAACACATATGCTGTGAGTTTGGATACAAATATATACCAACTGTGACGTTGGACACCATCATGTATCAGCACTTCACAAAGGTACCTTACATAAAGGTATAGTCAAAAACTGTTTTAGAAATTAGAATCTTTGGGAAATGCTCAAGGAAACCTTTGTACATGGGAGGCCACGCGTCTAGGTTATGATAGATATCATATGGCCACAGAATTATCCTTGGTTGACCCAATAGACCCCAAAGAAAAACGAGAAGATTACTATCATATTCTTTCCAATGGTGAGTCTTCTCTTGACTTATCATTATCTCCACTGTCTCAAATTGAGAATTATACTTCAAACAAACACCAAGATTATATAGGTAGTGCCCATAGATATACTCAGCAAGTGGATGAGCACAACCCTGTCCTATGATGACACGAGGTTGTATGTCATTAGACATCTTGTATGATAGTGACAAAACACCCTTCCAACGTTGGGTTCGCCTCACCCTATTTTCCTCACCAAATATAACTACTAAATGATGACCACCGTTCTATTCCCTTGTTACCCCTGCTCGACCCAGCTACACTCTTATTACCTGAAAGGAATTGTGAAGCAAAAGGGTGAGCACAACTAGCTCAGTAAAGAATATCATGACTAAAGATAATTCAATTATCAATAGCCTTCATCAACAATAAATCAGAGATTTAGAACATATGGTAAATGATAAAAATTTCAACCATAGTTGCAGCGGAACGAGCAATCCATTAGAAGAGTCAAATAGACTATAAAGTCTATTATCTTCTCCATGTTAAAAATCCACCAATAATATTTTATCCATGTAACATCACTCAACAGTTCCTTTCCACAATCATATGAATAACTCATAATCATAATTGTGACTATAAATTTTTCTTCGCACCCAGGACGAAGAATATTTTCATCACCTGTCTTTACCTGAAACATCAAAGATCATGGTTATACCAAATCACAGTTCCTGTTTATAATCATACTAACAAATCCATCTTTGCACTACGGGCCAAAGATATTCATCAACAAACCATCTTTGCACTACGGGCCAAAGATATTCATCAACAAACCATCTTTGCACTACGGGCCAAAGATATTCAACAACAGTTCATCTTTGCACTACAGGCCA
This sequence comes from Panax notoginseng, assembly GCA_016801055.1. Lineage (NCBI taxonomy): Eukaryota > Viridiplantae > Streptophyta > Magnoliopsida > Apiales > Araliaceae > Panax > Panax notoginseng. Next base: position 116,296,036 of record CM029019.1, read on the forward strand.
AAGATATTCATATCTCAAAGAAATATATAATCATTTCAGAATTTATATAAACAATAATTATAACCATGTTGATCAATTCACCTTTGCACTTAAGCTTAAGATATTCAATTATAAATTCAATGGTCATGATCATACCAGTCACAATTCAACTTTGCACTACAGGCCAAAGAGAACCCTAGTCATGATCATACCAATAATCTATCCATCTTTACACTCCAGTGAAAGAGAATTTCAACATCAGGGTTATAAAAATGTTATATATGATGATAAAAATAATATGATCAACATATAGTTTTAATCTCAAGAGTAATATTCGTAACTCATGAATAGTAACCCCGACACAAAAGATAGAAATTCTACAATAAAATTCATACCAATATTTCGGTATAATGATATTGAAAGAATAACATTACTTAAATTTATAAACAATTTATTTTAATTGTTTACACTTTACTAATTAATGCATTTAATCATCATAAAATGCCAACTCTTACAATTTCATCATCAATAACCAAAACCCTCATCAAAAATCTGCATATACCTCATATAGGATTCTCAAGCCATAAAATCCTATTTTCCAATTTTCTTTCTTCACAAAACATATTTAATTCATTTACTCATAACTAGACCATTTTCATGAAAAATACCAAATCAGTTCCAAAAATATTTCTTTTCTGGGATTTAGCATAATATAGTCCCATAGTGAACATATATTTTTCTCAGAATTTTTAAAAGTCATTTACTATTTTTCATATGGCCAAAATAGCCGAATATTTAGACATTTATCAAAAATTGTACTTTTATCTAAAAATTCTGAAATTCACAGAGTATACTCCTATCATATACATGTACTCCCAATAAAAATTTCATCAATTTTGGAGTTAACCACAAGGAATTATAAGCTGTTACTTCTAAAATAGTCTTTTCTCATAAAATTCATAACTCTCAATCTATACATCCAAAAATCACCATTTTTGGACACAATCAAGAAAACTCATCAAAATATCATTTCAAATTTTTCCAGAATTTTTGAAGATCAGAAAAATTACGAAACTGAAAATCATAACAACCCTTAAAATCCCTTAATATCCCTTACTATCCCTTACTATCCCTTACCTCAAAAGAGCAGTACTTCTGACTGGATATCGGATATGATGCTGAAGGAAACTTGCACTGATGAATAGAAACTCACCAAGTATCTAAAAACTCACAAAATATGCTTCATAATATAGAGAGAGAAAGAGAGAAAGCTTATGTTTCTGGTGTGATTTTCAATTCTAACTTAGCCCTCTATTTATAGGAAAATTTTGGTAGGTTTGACCTGCAACCTGATGGCTTTACCTGCTACTATTCCCACCCACCACATTTGAAATATAATTCAGCACATTTCTTCACCAACCATAAGTGGGGCCCACCAATTCTAGAATTTTTCACCAAAATGATAAACTCCGAAAATTCAACAATTTCTGAACCAGTCATCTCGTAAAATTCATAACAAATCATACGTTCATTTTTAACGATTCAAAATTTGTGGGCATATACTCAACTTATATATATATAACATATCCAAAAATTACTACGATCCAACGGTAGGATTAAAAATTATAACCCCCGCAAAATATCTCAAAAACCCTTATTTTTAATACCTCCATTCTGATAAAAATACGGATAAAAATCTCAACATTAACTCCTTCATTTTTTAACCACAAAAATATATCTCTCATTTATATCCACATAAAATAAATATTTTCTTATCATATGAATCAATACTTAATTATTCACAAATAATATTACAGAATCACATTTATGACAACCAGGCCGTTCCCAGGAAAGAGGGGGCTTTCCAATAAGGATTTCTCCTTACTGGCGCGCAATTAGATGACCAAACCTCTCCTTAGACAGAACTTTCTAGACATTGCCAATAATGCTATCTAATAATATTATTCAAATAATATGAATTATTGATCTGATAATAGAAAATACTGTGCAGCAACAATTATTGAAACAAAAATAATATAAAATATCAACGCAGCAATTATTGAATCAATAAAGTAAAATATTGAACAGTAATTACTGTAACAATTATTGAGTAGTGCCTTCTTACGTAAGAATCAATAATTTTAAAAATACTGTGCAATACCGTGTGCTACTGTGCAATAACGCGTATTACTGTATTTTAACCAACGGGTATTCCAACAGTGTTAACGGTAACAACTACGCCGTTATTTGTAAAAACTCAAATTTGTCGTTTTCTTCACCCGACAGTTATTCGTTATAGGGCCCACAAATAGCTGCGCCGTCGTACGAATATTCCCCGACAGAAAGAATATTCCACGACCAAACGAATATTCCCCGATAACAATGATTATTTTATAACCACTTGCTTATTTTGAGAAAAAAAATTCATATTTCACCCATAACTTTAAACTTTTATCAATTTAACCATTTACTGAATAGTAATTATAAGAAAAATTGAATACTTTTATTTCATAAAATTTGGGGTCTTACAATTATGGTGTAGTATGTCAAACCCCTAATTTTAATTTGTTAACCCTAATTCAAAAAGTCAATTACGACTTTAAGAATTGTTTAAGTTGTATGGTAATCATGTTAATGTAAATAATTATAGGTATTATACTTAATTAGTTAAAATCCTAATTTAATAGAAATCCTAATTATGGGAAACCCTAATTTCCAATTTAAAATCCTAAATTGATAAATTGTTAACCCTAATTGTTAATTGTAAGCTAAATGTTAATTAGTGAACATTAAAACCCTAATGTTCATGTATAATGTAATTAGAAAACTAAACATAATTAGGAAACACTAATTTTTAAAATTAGAAAGTTAAATTTTTTATTTTAATTTAAACCCTAAATTAAAATCCTAGAAATTCAAATTTTTAATAACCTTAGAGTTAAACCATAGGGTCAAACCCTAAGGGTTGGAAAAGTTACAAATGTGCCATTAAATTTATAAGGCCAATGACCAAATTGCCCCATTTGCATTATTTGAGCTAACTTGTAAATCTAGCTAAGATAAGGAGTTGGTGACTAACTCTTGACCTACTCTTGTACTAAATCTCCAGCACATTAGCCCTTTTATCATCCAATTCATTGCATCTAAATGATATAAATAGAATTGGAGAGAGAAAAGTGCACATTTGCTCATTTTTTTCTTACAAACACTCAATTAAACTCTCTCAACTCCAAGCCTCCGAAAATACCTTGCTAGATTAGTCATAAATCAAGCCCCACCACCTTCATTAACAACTTAGAAGCTTAGAATCAAAAATTTTCAAAGTAAGGTATAAAACCCTACTAAGAATCCGATCTTGATTAATGTGTTAGATGTTAGTTTTTTTGTGTTAAATATGTTGTTAGTAGTGTATAATGATGATCTGGGTTGATAGATGTTAGATCCATAACATCTATAGGCTCAGATCTAGTGTTTTACAAAATCTGGAAATTTTTCAAATGTGGCCTGACAACCGAATGTCAGACCTTCTAGATCTCAACGTGTGTATTGTTTTGGTGTTTTAAGTGTTTGATATTGTAGTGTGCTATGAGATCTTTACTCTGGAACTTGAATCAAGGTCATAGCATGACTTGATTGTAAGATATTGATGGTCAAAAGCCGTTGACCGGCCATGACTGGGCGTTTCTGGGTAACCCAGAAAGGACCTGACAACTTATTCAAGCGCCCGGATCTTTCTTGTGTTTATTGTTTTGTTCTTGTTCTTGTATCTAGGTTGCAGTATGTTATACTAAGTGTTACTTAAAGCTTTTAGATCGTCTAAACATTTATCAGGTAAATCACAGTGAATGGTCAAATCAAGCCGGAAGACCATGACATACGTTTTCTGGGTAACCCAGAAAACGCATAACCAGGTCTGCTGACATGGTTTGACCGGCATGTATCTTAAACTGGTATTGTTGTTATGATGATGCTATGTAATACATATGTACACCTCCATGTAGTCTACACACTGAAAGCTTAAGATCACTAAAATATCACATAGATTGCAGGTTGTGGAAGCCCAAAGTAGGCCTCACGAACTGTTCTTCATTTCTGGGCAACCCAGAAAATGAAGAACAGCTCTGACAGCCACTTTGGAGGCTCAGATCTCTCTTGTTATATGTTGTTTATTCATGTTTGTTGTTGAATCATGTAGTCTTGAACTAGCACTACAATAACTGATCACCAACATGCCCAGAAATATTACAGTTTACTAATTAAGCTTGGTTAAACTAGTAACCCTACAAACCAGCTATGAAGATATGGGTTCGTTGAAGAACACAATCAGCGACAGTTTTGTCACTAAAGCCACTTTTAGCGATGGAAAATTTCTGAAAATAATTATTATATTTAATAAATAGAAAAAAATAGTTTTTAATTATTAAAAATACATAATAAATCACTAAAAATTATTTAAAATCATAAAAACTAGTTTTTAATATATTTCATAAATATTTAATATATTTGAAATATTAAAGGTATTTAATTCATTTAATTATTATATTAAATAAATTATTTAAAAATGATTTTAATATTTCAAAAATCATTTAAAATTATATTATGATATAAGAAAATATTTTAAGCTATTTTTAATGACTTTTAATATTTTGTGATAAATTTCATTAATAAATTAATATTAATGATAATTAGGTTATTTAATAAATGCATTAAATAAATTAATTAAAAATGATTTTATTATATTAAAAATCATTTTAAATAATAACAAGGTATTTAAAAATATTTTAAGTTATAGAATATAACTTTTAATATTTAAAGGATAATTTCATTAATAATTTAATATTAATGATATTAATTTAATATTAATGATATTAAATTTATTTAATAATTATATTAAATAAATAGTTTTCAAATGATTTTATTGATTTAAAAATCATTTAGAAAGGATATAAATGAATTAAAAATATTTTAAATTAAAATTAATGACTTTTAATATTTTGATAAATAGTACATTAGTATTTAAATATTAATGGTAATTATTTAAAAATGACTTTAAATATTTTAAAAATCATTTAAGGGTAATATTAATACTTTAAAAATATTTTGAGTTATTATGAATAACTTTGATATTTTGGCAATGGTTTCATTAATAGTTTAATATTATTTAAATGTTAATGATAATAGAATTATTTAATATTTAAATCATTTAAAAATGATTCCATTGTTTGAAAAATCATGATAAATTATAATAATAATTTAAAAATTATTATAAGGCTATGAAAAATAATTCGACTGATATTTAAATTATCTAAACGAATATTGAACTACACGATAGAGTCTTAGACTCGATAATTACCTGATAAAGTAGTCGGTACACCGACATATTTCAGAAATTGATCTGGACTTAGATAATTTGATTAGATACGTGTTTGTTTGTGATCCAATGACTGTTAAACATATGTGACAATGTGATTAGGTTATGTGCTGACTACAATAAGCAGTATTATGTGTTACGATATGTTATTCTAATCAGTAAAATAATCTTATTACTGATAGGTTGCTATATAAAATATAAAACTAAGTTGTGTATTGTAAGCAGCAGACCAGGCAAGTATCCTACCTTTGTATTTACTTTATGTAATGGGCATAAGTAAGAAAGTTTCAAAATTATATTATTATTGTGCCAGATTATTAATGCTATTGTTATATATATTATATCCGATCATTGTTTATCAACACAGTACTATAGTATAATTCAGATATTTATTCTGTTCGTTAATTTCTAAATATGGTTATACAAGTGTCCTCACTTGGATAATCATTGTATTTAATCACATATTGATACACATTTATAAATTTCCAGTATATATATGTTAACTTAAGAGCCGTCTAAGCTATTTGCTTTGGCTAGACACGAACTTAGAAATATTGTTGAACAAGATAAAACCTTATTATTATCTGACCAAATTGTTTTAGTTCGGATTCCCGACTAAGTATGAACATCCCGCACATGGGAAAACTTTTATGCGCCAAAGGCAAATAGATGAACGATAACATTGTTCTTGCATGTAGTATTGATTAATACAGGGCATAACGAGCTGATCACCCCCCATGCTCGTAAGTTATGACGGTTTGCAGATGAAGTTTTGATTAACGTTTTCGAAAATAGAAAATAATGTTCATAGTCTGTCGACTAATTTCTATTTATAGTCAGTACGTAGTTTCAAAAATTTGATAAAGAATTAATATATTAATACTATTGGTTCAGCGTACTTCACAACTGTTGATTTATTGTAGAAGTGTCGTACAAAAAAATATTTAATTCTTTCAGCTAATATTTATAATTGTTATTACTTGTTGGGCACCCAAATGCTCATCCTTACTTAATTTAAAATATTTTCAGCTAAGTATGAACAACCAGAAGGCTCGGCTAAGAACAAAGGGAAAGGGAAGGTTGCAGAATAAGTTGGTGTTATTTTATGTAATACTTTAACTTTAGTAAGACAATGATATTAATTATCTATCATGTATTGTAATGAATGTTTAAAGGTCGCGTATCTGGGAGTAGACTCTGATGCATATGTAAATTAAGTTTGGTATCTATATTATTGTTATTATTATTAGTATTATTCCGCTCATAGAAATGGTATCGTGAAGCACCGAGTTCGGGTTGCAAGTACCTAAATTTGAGGGCGTCACAAGTTGGTATCATACTTTTAGGGTTAGAATACTTAGGTGGGATAGACCTTAGGCTATAACCTTATAACAGAGAGAAACGTTAAAAATACAAATAACTCATATAGAGTTTAAAAGGAGATGAATTGGATAAATCCATCGTCAAACAAAATAAAAAATAACTTATATAAAACTATTATTTGTTGTGTGTATATACTATATGCTAATCAAGATAATCTATGTGTGTAGATGTCTGGTGAAAAAGGCTTGTTATATGCTTACAGCATGAAGAAGGATCAAATCCATACACCCGAGCTAATATTGAAGCCAATAGCTAAAATAGAGGCTCACAATGAAACCAACTCGGATGAGGTGGTTATTTTAGAAAATGTAGTACCAGATCTGGAAATGATAAAACTGACAGATAGTGATTCGGACATTGAAGTTAGAGCTGATTAAGCATCAACGGAGGTACAGAATCTGAGGAACAAGGTTTTTTCTCTAGAAAAGATGTGGAAAATAGAAAAACTGTTAAATAGTCAATTGCGGAAAGCCTTATTCGAAACTATGGAAGAACAAGATAAGCTTAAAATCCAAATTGATCAAATTGGGCCAAAAGCAACATATCATGTGCAGCTCCGAACAAGAAAGGGAAAAGAAAGATAAAAGACCACGACTTAGGAAAATCCGATAAGAAGAAATGAAAAAAGATGTGTTACATTTGCGGCTATGAGGGACAAACTGTGACAACCGAGATTTTGTAATTAATTTCAATATTTATTGGATTGAATAAATATTTTTTTCGATGAATTAATTATTAGATTAGATAATTAATTGATGAAATTGTGGTAGATTAATTTAATTATATGTGTTATATTTATTAAATTAATGTGTAGAATTTTTCTTATTCGAAGTATGTGATTATGTGAGCTTATTGTATTAAAAGAAATATTTAATAAGCCTAGTGTTATTTTAATTAATTTAATTATTAATTAAAGATTTAATAATTTGACATTTTTATTAAATGAGAAATTATTATATTTTATTTAAGTTAAATTAAATAAGATATTGATTTATTTTATGAATAGGTGTGACATTATTTTAACTATATGATAAAATGTTTTATTAAAATAAAGGGTTTTGCAAACTAGTATGCTAGCCAAACGTGGCCTTAGTGGGAGTTGGGGGAAGTTACCCATGACTGGGTAACTGACCACAACGCGTCAGTTGATTTTCTTTATTATTACGCATTCTTCTTCATTCTTCTAAGTCTAGGAAGTAGAAACAGAGAGAGAGAGTTTGAGAAATTTTGAGAGAGATTGGGAGAAACTCTGTGATTGAAGTAGAGAGAACTGTCATTTTTTATTCATCTACGCTTTACGCTTGGGTAATTCTCTCCAACCCAATTTTCATTGTTACGTCATTTAGTTTTTATAAAAATGGCTTTCATACATTTTGTAAGTCTCTGTATTTGGGAAATGAGTAATGTCTATGAGTTTGTATATGTGTTAAATGTTATCAAATCGTATCTAATTATATATTATGTAAGTTATCATGTCATCAGTTTCTTAAAAATACGTCGTATATGTTGCTCAAAACTTACAGAGTATAGGTTTTGGCCATATAACCCTTATACGTAAATTTAATGTGTCAAACATAAATGGTTTTGTGAAAATTATACTCGTATTTTATTATGCAAGTTAATACGAAGAGACCAAATTTTAAATGAACAGATTCGATGTTATAACAAATCCGTAGTGTTAAATTTTATGTTTTTGTTCAAAACCTTTAAGAACACAAAGAACAATGAAGATTTCATGTTTTAATCCTCTTAATTATGTGTTTTAACATGTTAAAATCATGCTAGAAGTGTTAAGTAGTGATTATATGTGTATTATTATGAATGGGTATGATTAAATTCGTGTAGTAATACTTTAATTGGAGTTTTTGGCTGTGTTCTGTAATTTTTCGCGAATTGCAGAACAGTTTCTGGTTCGCCGTGCCACGGTGCTAGTCTCGTGCCTTAACATCCGTGTCGCAGCGCCACGGTGCCGCAGCTCCAAGAGTCCTGCCGCAGCACCAAGTACTAGTACAACAGTGGCGCCGCAGCGCCACTCTCCAGAATGTTCAGAAATGAACTATTTTTAAATGTCAAGTCTAGTAATGTGTTAGTAACTTAATGTAATGAATATAGAAATATGTTAGAAGTATAATAAGATGTTAAAATAGATACTTAACATGTAAATAACATAATTGCATGTAGACTGAATTATTAAATGAATAGTTAGCTTATTATTTGTGAAGTGCTTATTATGTTACAATAAGTGTGATAATTTGACTAAGTACGGTCATAATCAAAGTTAGATAAAGAGAATGAACTTGTGATGAATAGTACGTTATAATTGACTGATATTATGAAGGTAAATGATATGTAGGAGTTAAATCAAAGAACGAGTTTAGTTAAAGTGTAATCTATGCACGAGGCAAGTTTCCTAACCCTACTCGTTATCATTTATATGAATTATAAGTTCTCGTTATTTTGACTAAGCCCATGTTGTTATATCAATAATATATTAATCTTTCAAAGCATAATGTTGTTATACAATAATTATTCTATTGTATATCTCTTGGAATTGTTATTCGATTTATATATGAGTTTTTGTGAATCTTGTTAGACTAGCGAACCCTTTACGATTCGACTAGTCCATAGTTGATGAGCGTTCTAAATTTCTGAACCCTTGATGAATTATCCAAACCAAACTTCCTTTGGTGCGGACTCTAATGTCAAACTCAGATGAACAACCCTGTATAGGGGATTACTTATGCGTTAGCGTTAAGATATTGTGCACAGTATGGTACTAAGGGCTGATTCCCCTAAGTACGAGAAGAAAGGTCCATAGTCTTATGTCTGTTAAAGGTTTCAGGTATAAACACTTGACAACCTAGGACATAGTTCAAGGTCTTGTGACCCTCAGAAGTTCTTTTGAATTTTTATTATTCATTCTTGATTCAAAAGTTGAGCTTTATTTCAGAAGTCTTTGATTCACTCGCATGTTATTATATTATTACTTTCATTATTATACTTGTGGGCAATTGTGCTCACTCTTGCGTAATAATAACATTGCAGTTCAGAACGAAAGATCGGACGAGCCTTCCACTAGTAAAGGAAAGGGAAAGATTAGCAAGTAATGAAGATTGGTTATTATGTGATTATGTAGTGATATTTAGACTTGATGTTGTTTAAGACTTATTATTTGTTTATGTTTCCGCACAGATGTTTAAGGTTAGTATGACCTGGGATTGTATTTATTATTCAGATGTTGTAACCCCATAAGGGGAGGATTTATTTCTATCTATTTCATGGTTTGCATTTTTTATGGGTAGATAGATATATGATGTTTGTATAGTGAACACCAAATCATGTGGGAATGGAAGTACCCGAATTTGGGGGTGTCACAGGTTGGTATTAGAGCTGTAGGTTATGAACCTTAGGTGGGGGAACAACCTTAGGTAATAGCCTTATAGGAAGAACATAGTGAAGGAAAACTCTTATCGAGTTCTAAGAGATGAATTCTTAATTCATTAAAGATAATAAAAGACGTTATGTGCTTATGTGTTTAAGTATGTGCTCACTAGTATGACTTAGTAACTAAAACTTAAAATTATGTTGTCAGGATGTCAGATGTTGGAGGAGCTAGTCGAGCTGGGGAGGAGGAACCTCGAGTGCCTCCTGAGGAGGAGCCCTGAGACATTCATGTTGTCAGTGAGTAGTTGATTCAGAGAGAGCCATCTCCATTGATCACTGTTGTTAGTCAGGAGCATGAGCCTGAGCCTAAAACTGATCTAGAGGAGAATATTGAGGAGGAAGAGGAAGAAGAGGAGTTCCCACCAAACTTCATCGATGCTGATATGTACGACGCGTTATATGACCGTAACGTAGAATTACGAGATACTGTTCATGATTTAACTGAGTGGGCGATTAGTCAGCAGATTACTATTGAGCAGAAGGATAGGGAGATTGTGACTCCTCACACACGTTTGGGAAACATGGAGTGGGATCTGGTTCACGAGAAGGGTCAAACTGAGGAGAAGTTTGAAGAAATAGAGAAGTTAAAGAAGGAACTGAAGGAAAGCTCAGAGAGGCTGATCATAGAAGAGGAGGGCTGGGTAAGAGAATCATGTCGTGCTGATCTTGCAGAAAGAGATTGTCGTGTAAAGAAGTTTAAACTTAGAGAGGCATACTCTACACTTAATAATGCAATGGATGAGACCCAGGATCAAGTTTTGAGGTACCCAATCCAGTTTGAAGGTCTACCATCGTACATGCTGGATCGTAGAATGATGTCTCGCATCATAGAAGAGGAACTTAGCAAGGCTATTCGGCACCTTAATAGGCTGTGATAGGATTTGTTTAATTATGTGAAAAAATTATCTGGTTTTTAGATGTAAATTCAGACGTGTTATGAACAAATGAATATTTTAATATTTTAAATCCTGTAGATTCTTTATCTCGTGATAGTTGATGTAAATAGTAGTGATGCTATCGTTTGATGTTAAAACTTTTGATTTGAATAAATATATCAAGTTGTTTGGGATAATGTGTTAAGTGATTATGTTAAATTGTTGAGTTAAGCCTTAACTGTTTAGAGAATTTAATAAAGATCTAATAAGCGTATATTCTTAACAGAAATATGCCACCGAGAAGAAGACAAAACTGTCAACCAGCTCAGGAAGAGTCAACGAATAATAATAATAACGCCAATGCTAATCCCGTCCAACAATTAGTGAACTTATTAGCTGGAGCAATGAAAAATCAACCTCAAGCTCCACCGAATACTTCATTTAAGGATTTCAAGGCAGTGGGACCGCCAAAGTTTAAAGGCTCCATGAACCCGATCGAAGCTTATACTTGGGTTATGGAGATGGAGAAGATTTTTGAGGTCGCAAGAGTCAGAGAGGACCAGAAGACCGCTTTTGCAACGTTTATGCTAAAATCTGAAGCCAGTTTTTGGTGGCAAGCAAACAAGGTCCGTGGAGGAGAAGGTATGATAACCTGGGAGAGGTTCAAGGAGTTGTTTTTCGAGACGTATTTCCCTACTACCTCGTAGAACCAATTGAAGGTTCAGTTTCTAGAATTGAAACAAGGGAATATGTCTGTATAAGATTATGAGGCTAGATTCAACGAATTGGGAAGGTTCGCCACGTATCAAGTGCACACAAACGAGAGAAAAGTAAGAAGGTTCGAACAAGGACTGAAGCCATGGTTGTATAGTAAGGTGTCGATGTTTCAGTTGAAGACATTCGTTAGGGTACTAGAGAAAGCCATACTCGCTGAAGGTGGAAGCGATGAAGTAACCAAATACAACCAGGATCAGAAGAAGAAGAAGAATGAAAGTGAAGGAAATAACAAGGCTAGTGGAGGTACTACAAGAAGAGGTAATAATAATCAGAAGAGAAGGTAGTCTGACAACACACCAACCGAAAACCAGCAAGGAGGTCAGAAGAAAAGGATTGAAGCGTGCCCAACCTGCGGGAAAGCTCATTTGGGAGTGTGATAAAGGGTAAACATGTGTGCTACAATTGTGGTTAGGTAGGACACATAGCACCTAACTGTCCTAACCCAAAGAAGGGTTCCTGTTTCACTTGTGGTTCAAAGGATCATTTGGCAAGAGACTGTCCTAAGAAAGGATCTGGAGGGGCAGGATCAGGAGGAAATCGGGGAAATAGCAGTGGGAGTGCTCTGACCATCACAGGACCAACCGTAACCAATCGACCAACCGCCAGGACTTTCAATATGAAGGTGCAGGATGCAGTGCAGTCGCGTGATGTGGTGTCAGGTATCATTCCGATCAATAGAGATAATGCTTACGTATTATTTGATTCGGGTGCTACTTGTTCATTTATATTCGATGACTTTGCTAAGAATTTAGAATTGCCTAAGGATGAGTTAGAATACCCCATGAACATAGAAATCGCGAATAGAGAAATAATCCCTGTTAAGTACGTTCATAAGAACTGTAGAGTGGATATTAAGGGTAATATCATGAACATAGATCTTATCCCTATTCGACTTGGGGAATTTGACGTTATCTTGGGAATGGACTGGTTATTCAATTACGGGGCGATAATTGATTGCCAAAAGAAGCGTATTAACCTTATGACTCAGTCAAAGGTTGTGTTTTATGGTAGCAAGTCGCCTAGACAAGCGAGTTGTCTGACGATGATGCAGGCCAAGTAGTTGTTACGACAAGGATGTGTAGGATATTTAGCTTACATAGTCGACAGTCGTAAAGAGAATCCGAAAGTAGAGGAGATACAAATAGTGATGGATTTCGTCGACGTGTTTCCAGACGATTTACCAGGACTTCCGCCAGATAGAGAGGTCGAATTTGTGATCGATTTGGCTCCAGGAACGGCTCCAATATCGAAGGCACCATATCGAATGGCGCCGGTAGAAATGAAAGAATTGATGGTACAACTACAAGAATTACTAGACAAGAAGTACATTCAACCGAGTGTATCACTGTGGGGAGCGCCGGTGTTGTTTGTAAAGAAGAAAGACGGGACAATGTGACTTTGCATCGATTATAGAGAACTGAATAAGGCCACGATTAAGAATAGATATCCATTACCGAGTATCGATGATCTGTTTGATCAATTGAAGGCAGCAAGATACTTTTCAAAGATAGACTTAAGGAGTGGTTATCATCAACTGAAGGTGAGACTAGAGGATGTACCAAAGACAGCGTTCAGAACACGATATGGTCACTACGAATTTTTAGTAATGTCATTTAGTCTAACGAATGCTCCTGTAGCATTTATGGGACTAATGAATGGTGTGTTCAAGCCATTTTTGGACAAGTTCGTAGTGGTATTTATAGATGATATTTTGGTATATTAAAAAACCATGGAAGAACATGAAGAGCATTTGAGATTAACGTTGGAAGTGTTGAGAAGAGAGAAGTTGTATGCCAAGTTTTTGAAATACGAATTCTGGATCGAGCGGGTATAATTTCTTGGACATGTGATCGATAGGGATAGAATTTCGGTGGATCCCTCCAAGGTTGAAGCTATAATTAACTGGGATCAGCCGAAGACGCCGTCAGAAGTAAGATTTTTTCTTGGATTGACAGGTTATTATAGAAGGTTCATTCAGGACTTTTTCAAGATCGGAACTTCGTTAACGAATTTGACTCGAAAAGCTGTGAAATTTGTTTGGACGGAGAAGTGTGAGGAAAGCTTTCAAGAATTAAAGAAGAGGTTGAGTTCAGCACCTGTGTTGTCTCTTCCGAACGATATATGAAATTTTATGGTTTATAGTGATGCATCGCATAAGTGACTTGGCTGTGTGCTTATGCAGAACGGTAGAGTCATTGCGTATGCGTCACGACAACTGAAAGATTATGAAAAGGGTTATTCAACCCACGACTTGGAATTAGCTGCAGTGGTTTTTGCTTTACAAATCTGGAGGCACTATCTCTACGGGGAGACGTGTGAAATATATACTAACTATAAGAGTCTGAAATATATTTTTACACAGAAGGAATTGAATATGCGCCAAAGAAGGTGGTTGGAGTTAATTAAGGACTACGACTGTGAGATTTTATACCATCCGGGTAAGGCAAACGTGGTTGCCGACGCCTTAAGTAGAAAGGGTCGGGAGAAGTTGATGATGTTGACCGCTGAGAAGGAATTGATTTCAACAATGGAGAAGTTAGAGTTAAAAGTGAAGTATCCTATGGAAATTGATGAGAAACTATTTCAGATTCAATCTGGTACAACCCTACTAGATAAAGTTAAGGAGGCTCAACTTCAGGACGATGAATGCAAAAAGGTGGTAAGGAAGATATCTGAAGGAACCGAACCAAGATTTAAGATGGATAAGGAAGGAATACTGAGATTCGAGAACAGAATTTGGGTAACGCCAGTAACAGACATTAAGGAAGACATTTTGAGCGAGGCTCATAGCTCACGATATTCGATTCACCCTAGTAGTCCCAAGATGTACCAAGATCTTTGACAACATTTCTGGTCGCCTAATCTGAAATGAGATATTGCAGAGTGTGTTGCCAAATGTCTAACCTGTCAGAAAGTGAAGGCAGAACATCAGAGACCGAGTGGGTTGCTACAACCGCTAGAGATCCCAGAATGGAAATGGGAACATATTACAATAGACTTCGTGGTTGGCCTTCCGACGACTCAAAAAGGCTACGATGTAGTATGTGTTATCATTGATCGACTGACGAAATCCGCACACTTCCTTCTGATCAAAATCAGATTCAACTTAGATCAGTTGGTAAATTTATATGTAAAAGAGATTGTTTCAAGACACGAAGTGCCGGTGTCAATCGTTTTCGATAGGGATCTATGCTTTACATCAAATTTCTTGAGACGTCTACAGGAATACATGGGTACGCAATTACGAATGAGTACTGCATATCACCCTCAAACAGATGGACAGAGCGAAAGAACGATTTAGACATTAGAAGATATGCTAAAAGCCTGTGTGTTGAACTTTAAAGGAAATTGGGACGATCACCTACCGCTTATAGAGTTCGGTTACAACAACAGTTACCACGCTAGTATTGGCATGCCGCCTTACGAGGCGTTATATGGTAGAAAGTGCAGAACTTCGCTTTACTGGGATGAAGTTGGCGAAAGACAGTTGCTAGGGTCGAAACTGGTACAACAAACAACAGAAATAGTCAAAGTGATCCGAACAAAATTGACAGCAGCTTAAGATAGACAGAAGAAGTACGCAGATCCACACCGTAAAAATATTGAGTTCGAACCAGGTAGTTATGTGTTCTTAAAGGTCTCTCCCTGGAAAGGAAAGATTAGGTTTGGAAAGAAAGGAAAATTAAGCCCAAGATTCATTCGACCCTTCGAAGTTCTGAGAAGGGTCGGAGAAGTTGCTTATGAGGTAGCCTTACCTCCAGCTCTAGAGAATGTCCACAATATTTTCCATGTCTCAGTCCTACGACCCTACAAACCCGATTACAAGCACGTCATTGAATATGAACCCCTACATTTCGATAAAGACTTATCTTACGAAGAAATTCCTGTTCAAATTGTCGACCGAAAAGAACAAATTCTGAGGAATAAAGTAATACCTTCTGTTAAGGTAATTTGGAGGAACCACAACGCTGAAGAAGCTACGTAGGAACTCGAAGAGAATATGATGAAGAATTATCCTCATTTATTTACCTAGATTGTTATAAGCAATTTTGGGGACAGAATCTTTGTAAGAGGAGGAGAATGTAACGGGTCGAAATTATTGAGTCGTGATTCTGGGGACAGAATCCTTTTACGAGGGGAAAGATGTGACAGCCGAGATTTTATAATTAATTTTAATATTTATTGGATTGAATAAATATTTTTTTGATGAATTAATTGTTAGATTAAATAATTAATTGATGAAATTGTGGTAGATTAATTTAATTATATATGTTATATTTATTAAATTAATGTGTAGAAATTTTATTATTCGAAGTATGTGATTATGTGAGCTTATTGTATTAAAAGAAATATTTTATAAGCGTAGTCTTATTTTAATTAATTTAATTATTAATTAGAGATTTAATAATTTGACATTTTTATTAAATGAGAAATTATTATATTTTATTTAAGTTAAATTAAATAAGATATTGATTTATTTTATGAATGGGTGTGAAATTATTTTAACTATATGATAAAAGGTTTTAATAAAATAAAGGGTTTTGAAACCTAGTATGCTAGCCAAAGGTGGCCTTAGTGGGAGTTGACGAAAGTTACCCATGACTGGGTAACTAACCATAACGCGTCAGTTGATTTTCTTTATTATTACGCATTCTTCTTCATTCTTTTAAGTCTAGGAAGTAGAAACAGAGAGAGAGAGAGTTTGAGAAATTTTGAGAGAGATTGGGAGAAACTCTGTGATTGAAGTAGAGAGAATTGTCATTTTATATTCATCTACGCTTTACGCTTGGGTAATTCTCTCCAACCCAATTTTCATTGTTACGTCATTTAGTTTTTATAAAAATAGCTTTCATACATTTTGTAAGTCTCTGTATTTGGGAAAGGAGTAATGTCTATGAGTTTGTATATGTGTTAAATGTTATCAAATCATATCTAATTATATATTATGTAAGTTATCATGCCATCAGTTTAATGAAAATATGTCGTATATGTTGCGCAAAACTTACAGAGTATGGGTTTTGGCCATATGGCCCTTATACGTAAATTTAATGTGTCAAACATAAATGGTTTTGTGAAAATTATACTCGTATATTATTATGCAAGTTAATACGAAGAGACCAAATTTTAAATGAACAGATTCGGTGTTATAACGAATCCGTAGTGTTAAATTTTATGTTTTTGTTCAAAACCTTCAACAACACAAAGAACAGTGAAAATTCATGTTTTAATCCTATTAATTATGTGTTTTAACATGTTAAAATCATGCTAGAAGGGTTAAGTAGTGATCATATGTTTATTATTATGAATGGGTATGATTAAATTCGTGTAGTAATAATTTAATTGGGGTTTTTGGCTGTGTTCTGCAATTTTTCGTGAATTACAGAACATTTTCTGGTTCGCCGCGCCGCGGCGCCAGTCTCGTGCCTTAACATTCGCGCCGCAGCGCCACGGCACCGCAGCTCCAAGAGTCTGGTCGCAGCGCCATCGCGCTGCAGCGCCGAGTACCAGTACAACAGTGGCGCCGCAGCGCCACTCTCCAGAATGTTCAGAAATGAACTATTTTTAAATGTCAAGTCTAGTAATATGTTAGTAACTTAATGTAATGAACGTAGAAATATGTTAGAAGTATAATAAGATGTTAACATAGATGCTTAACATGTAAATAACATAATTACATGTAGACTGAATTATTAAATGCATAGTTAGCTTATTATTCGTGAAGTGCTTATTATGTTACAATAAGTGTGATAATTTGACTAAGTATGGTCATAATCAAAGTTAGACAAAGAGAATGAACTTGTGATGAATAGTACGTTATAATTGACTGGTATTATGAATGTAAATGATATGTAGGAGTTAAATCAAAGAACGAGTTTAGTTAAATTATAATCTACGCACGAGGCAAGTTTTCTAACCCTACTCGTTATCATTTATATGAATTATAAGTTCTCGTTATTTTGACTAAGCCCATGTTGTTATATCAATAGTATATTAATCTTTCAAAGCATGATGTTGTTATACAATAATTATTCTATTATATATCTCTTGAAATTGTTATTCGATTTATATATCAATTTTTGTGAATCTTGTTAGAATTCGACTAGTCCATAGTTGATGAGCGTTCTAAATTTCTAAACCCTTGATGAATTATCCAAACCAAACTTCCTTTGGTGCGGACTCTAATGTCAAACTGAGATGAACAACCCTGTATAGGGGATTACTTATGCGTTAGCATTAAGATATTGTGCACAGTATGGTACTAAGGGCTGATCTCCCTAAGTACGAGAAGAAAGGTCCATAGTCTTATGACTGTTAAAGGTTTCAAGTATAAACACTTGACAACCTAGGACATAGTTCAAGGTCTTGTGACCCTCAGAAGTTCTTTTGAATTCTTGTTATTCATTCTTGATTCAAAAGTTGAGCTTTATTTCAGAAGTCTTTGATTCACTCGCATGTTATTATATTATTACTTTCATTATTATACTTGTGGGCAATTGTGCTCACTCTTGCGTAATAATAACATTGCAGTTAAGAACGAAAGATCGGATGTAACGACCCTAAAAATCCATACAATTTAAATCTCAACTTCGGTCGTTAACCACACATTAAAACTCAAATTTTACATCATTATTCGATATTAAAAACACTAAAATTGCGGAATATTTAGAACGTTTATACATTTCCTCCTTTCTTGCCCTGAATCGCAACCTTTACATTACATCTCTTTGATTCAATCTTATATCATGAATCGTTACAACAAAATGACTATACAAAGTCTTACATCATAACTAAATATCCATATACATTGGATAACTCAACTTACAATTCAAAATGTTACGTTCAAAATATGAAATATATTTCTCATAAAACATAACTAATCTTCGTGAATATAGATCTCTATAACTCACTTAGCACATATCTTTACCTTAAAATCATGACCTGCAAAAGTGGTTATTTGCAAGAGTGAGCTCGACAGCCCAGCAAAGTCTAACAGTTTTCATGCATCACATAACACATAATAACATGCTCGATATACATCTCATTAAGGTAACATGGCATACATGCTTTTAATTCATATAGCAAATATAAAGATTGAGTTCATTACTCAATCATCATTACTTAGCCAAAACAATGCAGTCATATATTGACTTAAACATTTTATGATTTCAACATGTATAACATATCATACAATTTAAAACAGTTCATCAAGTCCACGTAACAAATAGGAACCGAAAGACTTGCCTTGATCGTTGCTTACCAATAACAGTTTAACAGCTTACAGTTATCTGCACTTCACGTGCCCTACACAATTATATAATCATACACATCAACTATTAGTCACATAACAACACATAGTAATTGTAATGTAAACTCTACTCCACGTCTCATAATCTTTCCTATTAATTAACACACAATGTTTAATTAGACTGTGTTAACTTTTCGACTTATGTAATATTCGAAATTCATTAAAGTGTTCAAATTTTGCTAGGAATCATTATTGGTTTTATATTAAACCCATTTCATACTTTATAATATCCATTTCATTTGACTAAAAACACTTTTTACGTTCATTAACAATTATCACGGCTTTTCGACGTTTATTCGTCACACGCCCGATTTGCATCTTTAGTGTATGCTTACTATGCTTCTATAACTTATCTAATACATCATTATATTAATATTAAGCATCATTATATTTACTAACATTCATGTTTTATAACTTAGAACAACATCTTTTATCGTCAAGAGCACTACACTAGCATACGTGCATGTCTGACGCCCTCCGATTGCCTTCGAAAACACAATAGTCCTAAAGATGACCATTTTTACCCTTCAAAACGATTTCAAATTGAAAACCTTAAAGAATAAAAGTTGTAGGCCTATTCGTCCTCGTTCCGAATCATCTTGAATCGCATCAATCAGAGTTCGTATGAAAAAGTTATACTCATTTTAGTAAACTACGTCCGGTTAGTTTTTTTTTTGCAAAATTTTGGCTTGACAGAACACCCCCCGCAGGGGCGGGGGTTTTTGCACTAGGGGGGCCCGCCGGGGTGGGGATCACTGCTGCGATTATGCGATTTTAGCTCTAGAACACTACGAAAAGCCAAATTAGGCCTCCAAACTCCTTTCTAACAACCATACCAAACTACCCAATCAGTAATAGGTTTACATAAACATAATCTAATGTTTCTAACACGTTTCTAACCATATAAACAACGTAAACATCAAAGATTACAATCTTTAATTTCACTATTTCTCTTCTTTCTTCTTCTTTTGACATTCATAGCGAAATTCTTCACTGTGAATTCGTTTTACATCCGTTTTGACTCATTCAACTTGGGTTGTTTTCGTTTTTCAACATACTAACAATATCTATTATCAAATTGCAGATTATAGCAATTATTGATCATGAAATTTCGTACTTTCTAAGCCGTAACATATAAATATAAACAATGTTTTATAATATCTTCCAACAATTCCAATTCTCACGAATTTGACAAACAAGTATCAATCATATATGATGGTTAACAGATTATACACACTCAATAATCTTTATAAACCAATTATTTACTCAAATCATGCACCATAACCAATTAAAGAGAAAAAAAAACTTTGATAAAACATAACTAAAAGCTAGGGCTATAATATTACCTTTTAATTTCTCCTTAAGCTTAATTAGATGATGAGAATGACTTGATTATCCTTCCTCTCCCTTCTTTGATTCTCATAATAACCTCTTTTTTAATTTCTCAGAGAATATGTCTCTCTCAAACTTCTTTGTAACTCTCTCTTCTTCTTAGGCTTAGGCCAAACCCTTTTTCACGTAAACTAAAACTAACGCTAACATAAAAATAAAACTGACGTATAATATAATAAGGCTACTAAATACTTATCATTTTTTTTATTATTATTATGTTAAACATAAAAGCCATAAGGCCTTGTTTGGTAAAACCTATTAAAATAATGACTTAATCATTCTTTAAGCCTTGTTTAGCAAAACAAGATTAAAATTAAAATTTCAAAAGCTCTAAGGCTTTGTTTGGTAAAACCAAATTTAAAACTCCTTTAATTTATTTTCATAAGTTATTTATAATATAGTTTATTGTCCTGCACTGTTTACTTGGATTTTCATATCCAATCTTAATTAAATAAACTAATTACCACATACTAAATAAATTTTCCACTTGACCAAATATCACAAAATTATAATCTCATTATAATTTTATTTAATAACTTAATATACCACCTTAAATTATTAAATTAAAACAATAATATAACATCTCATGTTATATTATAACTCTCTAAATTATAAATTAATTTAATTTAGAATATTATCTAATGAATTTAGATTAATAAATATTTACTAGCAACCATTACATCAATAAAATATTTCTCTCATCAATTTCAACAATAAGCGCATCAAATAAATATTTATATATTAATAAATATTTAATATTACAATTTGAAATTTCGGATCGTTACATCCTTCCCTCCTTACACGGATTCTGTCCCCAGAATCACAACTCAAATAATCAAATCGTCACATTCTTCACTCTTTTATCTTAATTAAGTTAATTTCTATAACTCATGGATTATTTACTTACTAATAAATAATCCAATAAATATCTACTAAACAACAAACACGTCAATTAAAAATATTTATTTAATTCAATAAATATTTAAAATTATAAATAAAATTTTGGATTGTTACATTCTTCCGACCTTATAAGGATTCCGTCCTCGAAATCACTGAAACCCTACCCTCCTCAGGTTTTCACCAAATCTCTTCGTTGAATAACTTCAACACATTACCTTAATATAGGTTTTATATTTCCTACTCCCACCATTCTTCAAAATAAATTCTTGTAAGTTTTATTTCATAACCTTTACTCAGACTCAATTATATTTGAGTATTACATATTCTTTAACCCGTTCATTTCCTTTTTTTTAAGGATCGTTATCATGAACACTCGGGATATTACATTCACCCATTCTTCTAAGAATTTCGTCCTCAAAATTTTATCAATGAATATTCAATCTATCAAAATAGATTTTACGTCACTACTTCATTCATTCATTGGTTTCTATAACTACTTCCTTTCCACAATTATCATTCTACAACTATTAACTTTTATATTAAAAGTTTCACATTATTCTTTGATAACTCATATCGTTCTCACTTCAAAATCTCTTTTCTCACTTATTCAATATATTCATCATTTAGTGTCGCATTCTACGACTCACTTCTTTCTAAGGAATATCATCCTTACCACATTCACCTTTTAAAATATCAAGAATCTTCCACAATTGCTCAATAATTGGGAAGCGATATGAATAACATGAATTTAAAAGATTCCAAATCATGCTGAGGGTCATAAGACCATGAACTATGTCCACAGTTGCAAGTAATCTTTCAACTTCAACTTTAACAGTCATACGACTATAAGGACCCCTGTACTTAGGGTGTTAAGCCCTTCGTACGATGTATTGTGCACAAACATTTAAACGCTATGCGTATGTCCATAGTTATAAGTAATCTTTCAACTTAAACTTTAACAGTCATAAGACTATAGGGACTCCTCGTACTTAGGGTGATCAGCCCTTCGTACAATGTATTATGCACAAACATCTTAACGCCTCCGCGTAATCCCCTATAAAAGGGTTGTTCATCTCAGCTTTTCAACATCTGAATCCGCACCAAAACAATTTGGTTTGGCATAACTTCTCAAGAAACGCATGCATTTCATGAACATCTTTCAATATTTGTCTAGCTGAATCAAATAGCATAGACCTCTACAACAATTCGAACATCAATCGAAATATACATATACATACATATGTATTCTCATATCTTAAAGAAATCTCAAAAATCTTTTTATAACGTCATGATACCGCACTGTATTTACAGTCCGTTGAGAATTCCGTCATTTGTTGATTTTATCATACTACATCATACCATAGTGGGCTGACGATCCTTAGATCACATCCAACACTAGGTAATACTGCATTGATGACTCCATCGTTTTTTTCTTCATCTTTGCACCAGGTTACATGATGCATTAATGATATAAAATACATTTTGATATATTGCAAATCATTTTTGTCTAGCCGAAGCAATTAGCATAGACATACGAATAACAGTATTGTTGTTAAAACTCATTGGTTCTATCATTTGATCCAATATTTTTCAAGAAAATAGAAGTGTAAACATCGGCACGAAGTCAATAAATTTCGAAAGTCTAGCATAGCTAGTAGATTTAGAATACCTATGCTTCCACCATCAACTCCACTTTCTATAATGATCCATTGCTTAATAGGTCTATCTATTCCTATCATCCTCAATACTCTATTCACACTTAATTACACCCAGTTCGTCAAACTTACCACACGTTATGAGTTCAGGAACTTGCCACAATCATATGAGTTTAAGAACTTATCCTAGTCAGACCATAGGCGTCCATTCGCTGAGGGGTTCAAAAACATACCATATAATTATGAGTCACGAACCTATCATAAGTATGAGTTTTAAGAACTCGCACTTAACCTTATAATATTCTCTAACTATACTCTACCTATCTGTTATACACATGAGAAAAGAATCACCTTCTTAACAGGCATATAGCAAATAGCGCGACACAAACATTCCAATGATTATCAATGTGATAAACTGAGTGCAAGCACAAAACTCTCGCCCATACAAAGGTTTGTACAACTCAGCCATCACATGAGCCCTCAATTGAAATCCCACCTAACTCTATTTTGCTTATAACTTGCTCTTTGCTCGATACGAATTCCTAGTATCACATCATCTATAACTCCTCATGAGTTATCTCGTACTATTTCATAGTACTCCATCTTCATAGCATTAAGCTATAATTATTCAAACATTATAAACCATCTTTCTTTTATAACTTAAACAGATCTAGACCACGTCGTGATCTTATTCTATAACCATCTCCCTTAAAATTCTTTTTTTAACTCGTGATCGTTTTGTTTTATGATCCTCTTCCTTCTTTTTTTCATCATTTACTACATTACTCGTTATCTTGGCTTTTGGAGTTAGGAAACTCCCATTTCTTATCTTTATATCTCTTAGATTCTTCTTTGAATCCTCTTGTTTATATAACAATTCTTCCTTTAAGAATTTTTAACTTTATTTACATCGCTCAAAATTTCATTCAAGTTCTACACTCTCATCATACGTGTCCATTTCTATACTTGGTACACATCGAGTCTCTAACAGTTTCAATATGGTACGCTGAGTGGTTTCCCACAAACAACCAATAAACTAGGTTCCGAGTTACTAGTTCGTATATACCTCCGCTCTATGAAGGAATCGTTTAGCCCAGATACCATACATCAACTACTAAAGAGTACAATTGCACCATTCTTAAATATAACTCTCTATTCTAAACTTCTTTATCATTCTCTTTTTATAGACATTGTCTATTTGTTATCTTCTTACATCCTTATTATTGGAGTTGGGTAACCCCACATTCATATTCCTTATACCTCTGCGAGATTCTTCTTTGAATCATTTCACGTAAGAAATTATCAAAACAATGTCTATAAAACAATATCTAAGCCGTAACATATAAATATAAACAATGTTTTATAATTTCTTCCAACAATTCCAATTCTCACGAATTTGACAAAAAAGTATCAATCATATATGATGGTTAACAGATTATACACACTCAATAATCTTTATAAACCAATTCTTTACTCAAATCATGCACCATAACCAATTAAAGAGAAGAAAAAAACTTTGATAAAACATAACTAAAAGCTAGGGCTATAATATTACCTTTTAATTTCTCCTTAAGCTTAATTAGATGATGAGAATGACTTGATTATCCTTCCTCTCCCTTCTTTGATTCTCATAATAACCTCTTTTTCAATTTCTCAGAGAATATGTCTCTCTCAAACTTCTTTGTAACTCTCTCTTCTTCTTAGGCTTAGGCCAAACCCTTTTTCACGTAAACTAAAACTGACGCTAACATAAAAATAAAACTGACGTATAATATAATAAGGCTACTAAATACTTATCAGTTTTTTTTTTATTATTATTTTAAACATAAAAGCCATAAGGCCTTGTTTGGTAAAACCTATTAAAATAATGACTTAATCATTCTTTAAGCCTTGTTTAGCAAAACAAGATTAAAATTAAAATTTCAAAAGCTCTAAGGCTTTGTTTGGTAAAACCAAATTTAAAACTCCTTTAATTTTTTTTCATAAGTTATTTATAATATAGTTTATTGTCATGCACTGTTTACTTGGATTTCCATATCCAATCTTAATTAAATAAACTAATTACCACATACTAAATAAATTTCCCACTTGACCAAATATCATAAAATTATAATCTCATTATAATTTTATTTAATAACTTAATATACCACCTTAAATTATTAAATTAAAACAATAATATAACATCTCAACTTCGGTCGTTAACCACACATTAAAACTCAAATTTTACATCATTATTCGATATTAAAAACACTAAAATTGTGAAATATTTAGAACGTTTATACATTTCCTCCTTTCTTGCCCTGATTCGCAACCTTTACATTACATCTCTTTGATTCAATCTTATATCATGAATCGTTACAACAAAATGACTATACAAAGTCTTACATCATAACTAAATATCATATACATTGGATAACTCAACTTACAATTCAACATGTTACGTTCAAAATATGAAATACATTTCTCATAAAACGTAAGTAATCTTCGTGAATATAGATCTCTATAACTCACTTAGCACATATCTTTACCTTAAAATCTTGACCTGCAAAAGTGGTTATTTGCAAGAGTGAGCTCGACAGCCCAGCAAAGTCTAACAGTTTTCATGCATCACATAACGCATAATAACATGCTCGATATACATCTCATTAAGGTAACATGGTATACATGCTTTTAATTCATATAGCAAATATAAAGATTGAGTTCCTTACTCAATCATCATTACTTAGCCAAAACAATGCAGTCATATATTGACTTAAACATTTTATGATTTCAACATGTATAACATATCATACAATTTAAAACAGTTCATCAAGTTCACGTAACAAATAGGAACCGAAAGACTTGCCTTGATCGTTGTTTACCAATAACAGTTTAACAGCTTACAATTATCTGCACTTCACGTGCCCTACACAATTATATAATCATACACATCAACTATTAGTCACATAACAACACATAGTAATTGTAATGTAAACTCTACTCCACATCTCATAATCTTTCCTATTAATTAACACACAATGTTCAATTAGATTGTGTTAACTTTTCGACTTATGTAATATTCAAAATTCATTAAAGTGTTCAAATTTTGCTAGGAATCATTATTGGTTTTATATTAAACCCATTTCATACTTTATAATATCCATTTCATTTGACTAAAAACACTTTTTACGTTCATTAACAATTATCACGGCGTTTCGACGTTTATTCGTCACACGCCCGATTTGCAACTTTTGTGTATGCTTACTATGCTTCTATAACTTATCTAATACATCATTATATTAATGTTAAGCATCATTATATTTACTAACATTCATGTTTTATAACTTAGAACAACATCTTTTATCGTCAAGAGCACTACACTACCATACGTGCATGTCTGACGCCCTCCGATTGCCTTCGAAAATACAACAGTCCTAAAGATGACCATTTTGACCCTTCATAACGATTTCAAATTGAAAACCTTAAAGAATAAAAGTTGTAGGCCTATTCGTCCTCGTTCTGAATCATCTTGAATCGCATCAATCAGAGTTCGTATGAAAAAGTTATACTCATTTTAGTAAACTACGTCCGGTCAATTTTTTTTTTCAAAATTTTGGCTTGACAGAACACCCCCCCCCATCGGGGCGGGGGTTTTTGCACTAGGGGGCCCGCCGGGGCGGGGGTCACTGCTGCGATTATGCAATTTTAGCTCTAGAACACTACGAAAAGCCAAAGTAGGCCTCCAAACTCCTTTCTAACAACCATACCAAACTACCCAATGAGTAAATAGGTTTACATAAACAACGTAAACATCAAAGATTACAACCTTTAATTTCACTATTTCTCTTCTTTCTTCTTCTTTTGACATTCATAGCGAAATTCTTCACTGTGAATTCGTTTTACATCCGTTTTGACTCATTCAACTGGGTTGTTTTCGTATTTCAACATACTAACAATATCTATTATCAAATTGCAGATTATAGCAATTATTGATCATGAAATTTCGTACTTTCTAAGCCGTAACATATAAATATAAACAATGTTTTATAATATCTTCCAACAATTCCAATTCTCACGAATTTGACAAACAAGTATCAATCATATATGATGGTTAACAGATTATACACACTCAATAATCTTTATAAACCAATTATTTACTCAAATCATGCACCATAACCAATTAAAGAGAAAAAAAAACTTTGATAAAACATAACTAAAAGCTAGGGCTATAATATTACCTTTTAATTTCTCCTTAAGCTTAATTAGATGATGAGAATGACTTGATTATCCTTCCTCTCCCTTCTTTGATTCTCATAATAACCTCTTTTTTAATTTCTCAGAGAATATGTCTCTCTCAAACTTCTTTGTAACTCTCTCTTCTTCTTAGGCTTAGGCCAAACCCTTTTTCACGTAAACTAAAACTAACGCTAACATAAAAATAAAACTGACGTATAATATAATAAGGCTACTAAATACTTATCATTTTTTTTATTATTATTATGTTAAACATAAAAGCCATAAGGCCTTGTTTGGTAAAACCTATTAAAATAATGACTTAATCATTCTTTAAGCCTTGTTTAGCAAAACAAGATTAAAATTAAAATTTCAAAAGCTCTAAGGCTTTGTTTGGTAAAACCAAATTTAAAACTCCTTTAATTTATTTTCATAAGTTATTTATAATATAGTTTATTGTCCTGCACTGTTTACTTGGATTTTCATATCCAATCTTAATTAAATAAACTAATTACCACATACTAAATAAATTTCCCACTTGACCAAATATCACAAAATTATAATCTCATTATAATTTTATTTAATAACTTAATATACCACCTTAAATTATTAAATTAAAACAATAATATAACATCTCATGTTATATTATAACTCTCTAAATTATAAATTAATTTAATTTAGAATATTATCTAATGAATTTAGATTAATAAATATTTACTAGCAACCATTACATCAATAAAATATTTCTCTCATCAATTTCAACAATAAGCGCATCAAATAAATATTTATATATTAATAAATATTTAATATTACAATTTGAAATTTCGGATCGTTACATCGGACGAGCCTTCCACTAGTAAAGGCAAGGGCAAGATTAGAAAGTAATGAAGATTGGTTATTATGTGATTATGTAGTGATATTTAGACTTGATGTTGTTTAAGACTTATTATTTGTTTATGTTTCCGCACAGATGTTTAAGGTTAGTATGACCTGGGATTGTATTTATTATTCAGATGTTGTAACCCCATAAGGGGAGGATTTATTTCTATCTATTTCATGGTTTGCATTTTTTATGGGTAGATAGATATATGATGTTTGTATAGTGAACACCAAATCATGTGGGAATGAAAGTACCTGGATTTGGGGGTGTCACACATACCTTTCTTTATTGTCCCGACTATAAACCAGGTGCATGTTTTATTTGTGGATTGAAACGTCATCAGGCGAAAGGTTGTCCAAGAAAAAGGCATAGTGAATAGGTAGTATAGGTTTTGTTGTGTAGGTCTGTTTAATGTAATATATATGAATAGTACGCCTATGTAATGTAATATTCTAAAACTTTTGTACAAGAGGTGTAGCAAATCCCGACTTTTGTAGTCACAAAGGGATAGTTGATGTTTAAAGCAGTATGCTCTATGTTATGTAAAGTATTTTGAAATCGTTGAATGAATATGAATCTATGTTTGAGACAAGTTTAATATAGTAAACTTATATGATAAGGTTTAAAATGTAAGTTAATAAAGAATAAATTATGTTTTATTTAATCAGATAATGCTGCCAAGACGACAAACTCGAAATCACAGGGCAGAAGAATCTGTCAACAAAGCTGAAGGACAACAACAAGACCTAATGCAACACTTTACAAACATAGTACCACAGGCAATGCAACAAGGAATGCCAGCCGCAGGGAACCAGCTGGATAATCGCTTGGCAAATTTTAATGATTTTAAGGCTGTAGGATCGCAAGAATTCAAAGGGACAACTGACCTTGTAGAAGCCCAAACTTGGGTTAAGGAGATAGAAAAGGTGTTTGTAATAGCTAGGGTAAATGAGGGGCAAAAGACCGCTTTTTCCACCTACATGATGAAAGGGGAGGCGAACTTTTGGTGGGAAGTAAATCAGGCGAGGGCAGGAGAAGGAATAGTTACTTGGGATAGGTTCAAAACTTTGTTTTTCAAAAATTATTTCTCATCTAGTATGTAGGCTAGGATGGAGGTGAAATTTTTGGAATTAAAATAGAATGATATGACGGTGTTAGAATACTCCACAAAATTTAATGAGTTGGCTAGGTTCGCTCTGCATCAAGTTGATACGGAGGCTAGGAAGGCAAGGAGGTTTGAGCTAGGATTAAAACCCTGGCTCTA
Organism: Panax notoginseng; assembly: GCA_016801055.1. NCBI lineage: Eukaryota > Viridiplantae > Streptophyta > Magnoliopsida > Apiales > Araliaceae > Panax > Panax notoginseng. Next base: position 116,325,474 of record CM029019.1, read on the forward strand.
CAATAAGGTGGTGGTGTTGCAAATAAACACTTTCACAACACTCATGAAAAAGCTATTATAGCTGAGGAGGGGAGTGAGGCCATGAGCCTCTACAACAAGGAGAAGAAGAATAAGGGCAAGGTAATAGGAGCTGGGAAGGTGAAAATTAATAGTGGAAGTAGAAGTGGAAATGAAAAGAGAAAATGGAACAGTGTTAGGAATGTTCAGGTGAAACAAGAATGTGTGAAGAAGCAGGTGGTGCTGTGTAAGAGTTGTGGAAAGAACTATACAGGTGAGTGTCTGGAGGGAAAGTTTGTATGCTATAAGTGCGGGCAGGAGGGCCATATCTCTCCCAACTGCCCTAATCCAAGGATGAACACTGGTTGTTTTATATGTGGGTCAATGGAGCATAAGGTGAAAGATTGCCCGAAAAGGAGCTAGAATGGAGGCAGGGAATGTAACTACTGGCAAGAGCAGTGGGACTCTGGTGATCACGGGACCAACGTCATCAAACAAGCCAACTAATTCAACCGCGAGAGTCTTCAACATTACGGTTCAGAATACCATGGCAGTTGGTAATGAAACTCCAGGTATTATTCATATAACTTTTATTTTCTTATACATGATTTTCCTATAAATAGTAAATTATTTTATAAAGAAATTTTGAAGGAGGAATTTGAGTTCTTTTAGAAATTAATTTTTCTATTTAATCAGATAGATAAGCTTTATGTGTATAGTTAAAGATTAGTTTGATCGAATCTGATCAAGATCTACTTGAAATGAATGTGTGTGCTATTTACCCTGGTATGTATAAGTTTTAAAACGCTGATTCCGGGGACGGAATCTTTATAAGGGAGGGTGAATGTAATAATGATAAGTAGGTTTATACCTACTTATTTGATATCAATTCACGAGAATTATGCTCATCTCAAGTACATTTTAGTATGTTGTTAGTGTATTTTACATTATTTTGTAATATTCGTAATTAGAACTCCTCTGGTATGGAAATGCAGGAAATGGAGTGATTTGTCATTGGCAATGTTGTATGAGACTGACTAAGGCTTGGCAAATGGAATGTATGTTGACAAGGAACAGAGTGTTGGTGAAGGACAAACAACAAGCAACAGCAGCAGATAGCAGTATGCAGTAGACAGAAACAGCGTAGCCGCGCTGCTTGACAAAGTATTCCTCGCGCGCCCGCGCTATATACAGGCAGAGGCTAAAAAAACACATCGCGTGCCTATGCGGCTGAACAAGCTAGATGTCGCACGCCCGTGCCCATTTTGTACTACAATCACGGGAGGTCGCGCGCGTTATCTGAAGCTGTTATTTGACTTGTGTTTTCTATAAATATCATTTTTGAATATTATGGAGTTAATTTGATATAATGTTACAGTTGTGGATAATATTTATAAATTTTGCAAAGTACGTAAGTTGTTATATAATATTCGATTGGTCGGGGAATATTCATTTTAACAGGAATATTCGTACAACGACACAATCATTGGTGGACCCCACAACGGAATTATTGTCGGATTGAGAAAACGACAAAAATATTTTATTAAAAATAACGGCAGAAATTTTACCATTGATACTGTTGAACTACTCGGTAGTAAAAGTACAGTAACACGTGTGGTTGCTTAGTAGCACACGATATTGATTATTAATGCTTATGTGAGAAGTCACTCAGTTTGATTCAATTATTGTCAGTTAATAATATGAATTATTTAGCGATAATGAAGTTTTGTTTTATTCGTATTATTAACGTAATAAAACAGAAACATCTTTTTATATAAAACAGAATACTTTATTAAAGTTATTCAATAAATAGAATATATTATATTTTATTTAAAAGATTTTTCTTTAAATATGGACCGTCAGATTAAAGTAATCAATCTGGACCGTTCATAAATTAGTTACTATGCATTCTATTTTTCTATAAATAGTAGCTCATTCCTTCATTATTTCTTACGAATTCACTGAACTCTAGAGAGAGAAACTATAGAGAGAGAAGAAAAGTATTCTGCTACTTAACTACTCCCTTATTTCAGTTCTTCTTTAAAACGGTAAGGGGTGTTATTCTTTCTTATTCGTGAAGAGAACTTTTGTTATTCCATTTCTTATTATTCTGTTGAAATAACCTGTCTACGCGGTCTACCCTATACTTGGTGACATTCTTCTATTATTCTATTGGAACATCCAGTCTGTGTGTTTTACAACGGACCTGGTTCCGTTTTTATTATTATTCTGTTGGAACATCATGTCTGTGTGTTTACACCGGACCTGGTTTCGTCTTGTTATTATTCTGTTGGACCATCATGTATGTGTGTTTTACACCGGACCTGGTTCCATTATTTATTATTCTGTCGAAATATCCTATCTGTGCGTTTACGCCAGACCTTGTTCCATTATTTATTATTCTGTCGGAATATCCTGTCTGTGCGTTTACGTCGGACCTGGTTCCATTATTTATTATTCTGTTAGAATAACCTGTCTATGCGGTTTATCGCATGCCGGGTGATTTCTTTTGTTATTCCATTCTTTATCATACTCAGTTGGTTAAGTTTTAACTTCTATACTCCATGAAATTAGTGGAATATCCTTGATAATTGCGTTTCATCCAGTATCTTTTCATGAAAATATTATTCTAAGCATTCTTGAATTTTACTCCACAAAGCAGTATCATGTTGACAATTTGGACGTTGTTAACTCTTGGATAAATTAATTCTTGAACTTGTTTTGTTGAATTCTTATATCATTGTCATCATCCTCATGTTTATAAAATGTTGAAAGTCATCTGTAGCCTGTAGTGCATAGATGGACTTGGTATGATTATGACCAGGGATTATTCGGTATAATCATGACCGTAATGTTACAAATGATGTGGTAAAAGTCCTCATTGGCCCGTAGTGCATTGATGGACAGTTGTTGGCATGATCATGACCATTAATGAATACACAAATATTCTTGGCCCGTAGTGCATGGATAATTGTGGTCGTGATACTAAAGAATATCCTTGGCCGTAGTGCAGGGGTGATTCGATGATGTGGATTATTTTGCTAAGCTGAGTCCCAGCAATAACAGTGTTGAAAAACCTTTTAAATCATAGAAGATAGTAGATTTTATTCCCTACTTGACTCTTTTAATGGATTGCTTGTTCCGCTACAGTTAAACTTGATGTTCGTTATATTTTATCAGTTTAACACTGTTGAAGGCTAATGATAATTTATTCTGCATTATCTTAGTCATAATATTTCTTACTGGGCTAGTTAAGCTCACCCTTTCTTTCACTGTTCTCTTCAAGAAATGAGAATATAGCTGGGACGAGTCGGGGAACGGAGTGATGGACCAGATGATAGTATTAGTAGTCCTCACTATTCTGTTAAATAGTGTGACAATAATTGTAATGAGGAGTCCTTTTTAGTTTGTATAGTCTCTAGCAGACAATAATTGTATTCAAACTCACAGTTATGTTTTGTCGTATTGTACACGACAGTTGTATTAGTAAGTTGTATTTGTATTCTGTACCATGTATCTGACGACCCAAGATAGGTGATGTATACCTAATTTTGGGGGCGTCACAGTTGGTATCAGAGCTTAGGGATATGATCCCTGGCTAAGATGTGAGAATAGAATTAGGAGGGGAGAGAAGGGGAATTCTTTCGCTAGTATGACCTACCTAAGTTTATTTGCATGGTATTTAATTGGTCGGTCAGAATATAAGGATAATATATGACATATCAATTAACTTTTGTTTTGTGGCAGTATCTGAAAATGGCATCCGAGAATGTTGAGAATAGCAATGGAGCACAGGCGACTGTTGATTCACCACATATCAATAATCGGGATAATGTGCATCAGGAAGGCGACAATCCTCATGCAAACAACAATACTGACCAAATGATGAATGATGAAATATTCAGAAGCTTTATGCAGTTCATGCAACCGCAGGCGAGAGCGGCTCCTGTTCAAAATGTGGGTGGAAACACTGAAAACTCTCTGACGGTCACCGCTAAACAGTTCAAGGAGCTGGGACCACTGGAGTTTAAGGGAGAGCCAAAACCACTTATAGAGAAAACATGGATAAAGTAGATCACCAAGATATTTGATGTCTTGGGATGCTCTAAGGAGCAAAGGTTCCCTTTGCCGCCTTTATGTTGCGAGGAGAGGCAGATTACTGGTGGGAATTGATTAAGCGTACTCAACCTGCCGCACTGAAGATGTCTTGGGAGAAGTTCCAAGAGCTGTTCAATGACAAATACTTTCCCGAAAGTGTTCGTCACACGAAAGAGGTGGAGTTCATCAAATTAGAGCAGAATAATATGACCGTGTCGCAGTATGAGGCTAAATTTGCTGAGTTGTTCCAGTTTGCGTCCCACTTGGTGGATAATGAAGAGCGAATGAAGCGAATGTTTTTGCGAGGTTTGAAACCTGAGATACGTCAACATCTTATTTCTCATAAACTGTGTTTGTATTCAGATGTTGTGAATAGGGCTCAGTTAGTGGAGCGCGATAATGAGTCAACGCAACCAAAAGAGAGCAGTCGGCAAAATGATAATACCAGTGAGAGCAGTCATCGAAGCGGTGACAATAAGCGTGGAGGGAATGAACAGGCCAGAAATGGTAACCACTTCGGTGGTAATCAGGGCCAAAACAATAAGAATGGTCATTTCAAGAAGAGGAGATTCAACAATGATGGAAAGACGTCAGCACCAGCACCCATTGTTAAGGAAAGGAGAACGACCACCTATCATATGTTTCAAATGCGGAGGGGAGGGGCACATCAGTCCAAACTGTGCGATGCCATCTAAAGCATGTTATAATTGTTGAAGAGAATATCATTTAGCTCAATTTTGTCGTTTACCAAAAACAAGTTCAGCCAGGATGGAGACACCAAAGGTCGTCCCAGAAAAGTCAAAACCGGTAGTGCAAGGGAGAGCGTTTGTTGTGACCTCCCAGAAAGTAATGAACCCGAATGAGGTCATCACGGGTAAGCTTATCATAAACTCTAACGAAGTGTATACTTTATTTGATACCGGTTCTACCCATTCTTTTATTTCTCCTACTTGCGCTCATCGATTAAATTTGACTCCAGAGAAATTAGACTTTGACGTATCTGTTGAAACTCCATTGTGAGAAACATTCATTACATCCACGGTTTATAAGTCTTGTTTGGTTCAAGTTGGTACCCACACATTACCTGTCGATCTTATTTCATTAAAAATACTTGCATTTGACGTGATTCTAGGGATTGATTGGTTAACTACTCATCATGCAAAAATTGATTATTTTCGTAAGGTTGTTAGCTTTCATATTCCTAATCGACCTATTATGCGAATTCAAGCAACCAAACCATTAAAATCAATCACTGTCATCTCAAACCATAAAGCTATTCGTTTATTGAAAAACGGATGTCAAGCTTTCTTAGCTCATGTCACGGATCTAAACAAAAATACGTTAGTTTTGAATGATATTTCTATTGTTAATAAAATTCCTGACGTATTCCCTGAAGAACTTCCTGGCCTACCTCCAGAGCGTGAAATTGAATTTTGTATCGACCTTGAACCCGGTACAAAACCCATTTCCAAAGCCCCATATCGAGTGGCTCCTATTGAACTTCAGGAGTTAAAGATCCAACTGCAGGAATTATTAGACATTGGCTTTATTCGTCCTAGTACTTCTCCTTGGGGTGCTCCTGTTCTATTCGTGAAGAAGAAAGATGGAAGTATATGACTTTATATTGATTATCGGGAGTTGAATCATGTCACCATCAAAAATAGGTACTCATTGCCACGTATTGATGACCTGTTTGACCAATTGCAAGCAGCACAATTCTTTTCAAAGATCGATCTTCGTTCTGGATATCATCAGCTGAAGGTTAGAACTGAGGATATTCCAAAGACGGCTTTCAGAACTCGGTACGGCCATTATGAATTCCTAGTCATGTCCTTTGGATTGACTAATGCTCCTGCTGCCTTCATGGATATGATGAACCGGGTATTCAAGGAATATTTGGATCACTTTGTGGTCGTCTTTATTGATGACATCCTTATTTATTCCAAAAGCCGTGAAGATCATGAGCAACACTTGAGGTTGGTACTCCAAAAGCTTCGTGAATACAAGCTTTATGCCAAGTTGAAGAAATGTGAGTTCTGGCTGGACGAGGTAGCATTCCTTGGGCACGTAGTATCAAGTCGTGGAATATCTGTTGACCCGACAAAGATTTAAGCTATTCAAAGCTGGGAGCAACCTAAATCAGTGACCGAAGTACGTAGCTTTCTTGGTTTAACTGGTTATTATCGGAGATTTGTGGAAGGATTTTCTCGAAAAGATACAAAGTTAAGTTGGAGCGAAGAATATGAGAAGAGTTTTCAAGAACTCAAGAGGAGACTCATTTCAGCACCTGTTGTAACAATACCATCTGGCTCGGAGGGATTTATCATCTACAGTGATGCTTCGAGCAAAGGGTTGGGATGCGTTCTCATGCAACATGAAAAGTCATAGCCTATGCATCAAGAAAACTCAAGGAATATGAGAGAAATTATCCTACTCATGATCTAGAGTTGGCAGCTGTTGTCTTTGCACATAAAATTTGGAGGCATTACTTGTATGGGGAGAAGGTGGAGATCTTTACGGATCATAAAAGCCTCAAATATTTCTTCACTCAAAAGGAACTCAACATGCGACAACGACGTTGGCTTGAACTGTTGAAAGATTATAATCATACCATTCAATACCATCCTGAAAAAACGAACGTGGTAGCTAACGCATTGAGTAGAAGATCATATGCAAGTACGAGTGCGATATTGTCAACACAAAGGCCCATTTTGTGTGACTTGCAAAGGATGGAGATAGAGTTAAAGACTCCAGGGACCCATGTGATGATGGCGAATATACGAGTAGAACCAACTTTAATCGATAAAGTTAAAGCTGCTCAAGCTACAGACCTGGAGCTGATGCGTATGAGGAAGAAAGTGCAAGAAGGTGCTATGCCGGAAGAAAGAATCGGTGAAGAAGGAATACTTCGATTCAACTCCAGACTTTGTGTTCCTAACAACCCTGATTTAAAGTATGAAATCATGATGGAGGCGCACAACACACCGTTTGCAATCCATCCTGGGAGTACCAAAATGTATCAGGATCTTCGTCATACATTTTGGTGGAGCAATATGAAGCGAGAGATAGCGCTGTTTATCTCAAGGTGTCTAACTTGTCAACGAGTCAAAGCGGAGCATCAAGTATCAAAAGGTCCACTGCAACCACTTGAAATTCCAGAATGGAAGTGGGAGCACATTACCATGGATTTAGTTACCGGTTTTCCTAAGGTTTCTCAAGGTATAGATGCAATTTGGGTCATTGTTGATAGATTGACCAAGTCTGCTCATTTCTTACCGATGCGAGAAACTTATACACTTGAACGTCTTGCTCGTATATACATAAACGATATTGTAAGACTGCATGGTATGCCAGTATCCATAGTTTCTGATCGAGACCCAAGATTCACTTCACGATTTTGGGTTAGTTTACATAAAGCTATGGGCACAGATTTACGATTTAGTTCGGCATATCATCCTCAGATGAACGGACAATCAGAGAGGACTATTCAAACTCTAGAAGATTTATTAAGACTCTGTGTCCTTGACTTCAAGGGAAGTTGGGACAAGTTCTTACCATTGGTGGAGTTTTCCTACAATAACATTTATCAAGCAAGTATTGACATGGCTCAATTTGAAGCATTGTATGGAAGAAAATGTCGTTCTCCAGTATGTTGGGATGAGGTGGGTGAAGCAATGTTGTTGGGACTGGAGTTGGTATGTATGACTGCAGAAAAGATTCAAGCGATCTGACAACGTATAAAAACCTCACAAGATTGACAAAAGAGTTATGCTGATCTTCATCGAAAGGACGTAGAATTTAATATAGGAGATCATGTGTTCTTACGTGTTACTCCATGGAAAGGAGTTACGAGATTTAGAAAGAGAGGAAAGCTCAATCCTCGATTCATCGGTCCATTTTTAATCCTCGATCGAGTAGGAACTGTGACTTATAGACTCGCTTTACCGCCAAGTATGTCTCGTGTTCATAACATTTTTCACATAACCATGTTACATAAATATGTGAAAGACCCGAACCACATTATTGAGTTAGAACCATACGAAATAGCGGAGGATTTGACGTATGAAGAAGTTCCTGTTCAAATCTTGGATAAGAAGGAACATATTCCACGCTCCAAGGTTATACCTTAAGTCAAAGTTTTGTGGAGAAATTACGATGTTGAGGAAATGACTTGGGAGTTAGAATCTAAAATGAAGTCAAGGTATCCTTACCTCTTCGACATACCAGGTACGTACCCTAATTTCGAGGGCAAAATTTTATAAGAAGGGGAGGTTGTAAGACCCCAACTTTTATAAATAAAGATGAATTTTCTATAAATATTATTTTTGAATATTATGGAGTTAATTTGATATAATGTTATAGTTGTGGGTAATATTTATAAATTTTGCAAAGTATGCAAGTTGTTATATAATATTCGATTGGTCGGGGAATATTCGTTTTAACAGGAAATATTCGTACAACGACACAATCATTGGTGGACCCCACAACGGAATTATTGTCGGATTGAGAAAACTACAAAAATATTTTATTAAATATAACGGCAGAAGTTTTACCATTGATACTGTTGAACTACTCGGTAGTAAAAGTATAGTAACACGTGTGGTTGCATAGTAACACACGGTATTGATTATTAATGCTTATGTGCGAAGTTACTCAGTTTGATTCAATTATTGTCAGTTAATAATATGAATTATTTAGCGATAATGAAGTTTTGTTTTATTCGTATTATTAACGTAATAAAACATAAACATCTTTTTATATAAAATAGAATACTTTATTAAAGTTATTCTATAAATAGAATATATTATATTTTATTTAAAAGATTTTTCTTTAAATATGGACCGTCAGATTAAAGTAATCAATCTGGACCGCTCATGGATTAATTACTATGCATTCTATTTTTCTATAAATAGCATCTCATTCCTTCATTATTTCTTACGAATTCACTGAACTCTAGAGAGAGAAACTATAGAGAGAGAAGAAAAGTATTCTGCTACTTAACTACTTCCTCATTTCAGTTCTTCTTTAAAACGGTAAGGGGTGTTATTCTTTCTTATTCATGAAGAGAACTTTTGTTATTCCATTTCTTATTATTCTGTTGGAATAACCTGTATACGCGGTTTACCCCTATACTTGGTGACATTCTTCTATTATTCTGTTGGAACATCCTGTCTATGTGTTTTACACTGGACCTGGTTCCATTTTCATTATTATTCTGTTGGAACATCCTGTCTGTGTGTTTTACACCGGACCTGGTTCCGTCTTGTTATTATTCTGTTGGAACATCCTGTCTGTGTGTTTTACACCGGACCTGGTTCCATTTTTTATTATTCTGTCTGAATATCCTGTCTGTGCATTTACGCCGGACCTGGTTCCATTATTTATTATTATGTCAGAATATCATGTCTGTGCGTTTACGCCGGACCTGGTTCCATTATTTATTATTCTGTTAGAATAACCTATCTGTGCGGTTTATCGCATGCCGGATGGTTTCTTTTGTTATTCCATTCTTTATCATACTCAGTTGGTTAAGTTTTAACTTCTATACTCCATGAAATTAGTGGAATATCCTTGATAATTGTGTTTCATTCAGTATCTTTTCATGAAAATATTATTCTAAGCATTCTTGAATTTTACTCCACAAAGCAGTATTATGTTGACAATTTGGACGTTGTTAATTCTTGGATAAATTAATTCTTAAACATGTTTTATTGAATTCTTATATCATAGTCATCATCCTCATGTTTATAAAATATTGAAAGTCATATGTGGCCTGTAGTGCATAGATGGACTTGGTATGATTATGACCAGGGATTATTCGATATAATCATGACCATAATGTTACAAATGATGTGGTAAAAGTCCCCATTGGCCCGTAGTGCATTGATGGACAGTTGTTGGCATGATCATGACCATTAATGAAAACACAAATATTCTTGGCCCGTAGTGCATGGATAATTGTGGTCGTGATACTAAAGAATATCCTTGGCCGTAGTGCAGGGGTGATTCGATGATGTGAATTATTTTGTTAAGTTGAGTCCCAGCGATAACAGTGTTGAAAAACCTTTTAAAACATAGAAGATAGTAGATTTTATTCTCTACTTGACTCTTTTAATGGATTGCTTGTTCCGCTACAGTTAAACTTGATGTTCGTTATATTTTATCAGTTTAACACTGTTGAAGGCTAATGATAATTTATTCTGCATTATCTTAGTCATAATATTTCTTACTGGGATAGTTGAGCTCACCCTTTCTTTCACTGTTCTCTTCAGGAAATGAGAATATAGCTGGGACGAGTCGGGGAACGTAGTGATGGACCAGATGATAGTATTAGTAGTCCTCACTATTCTGTTAAATAGTGTGACAATAATTGTAATGAGGAGTCCTTTTGAGTTTGTATAGTCTCTAGTAGACAATAATTGTATTCAAACTCACAGTTATATTTTGTCGTATTGTACACGACAGTTGTATTAGTAAGTTGTATGTGTATTCTGTACCATGTATCTGACGACCCAAGATGGGTGATGTATACCTAATTTTGAGGGCGTCACAGTATAACTCAAGGTTGAGTTAGGAAACTTACCTTTCACGTTGATTACAGGTACACAATATAATTAACTGTGTTCGTAAGACCTATAATCAATAATGTCGGTCTCACAATTAGCACAATCATTTATAACACGTAACACTGTATTATACAGTCAAACTTCTCCTAGGCACATTACCACATAACCACATCAGTGTTTATAACCTATATAAACACTTATCAAGTATAACTATTTCGGTCTGGTTGGACTTCGGTCTATTCTTGGTGTTCTGGTCACCCTATCCGACAATTAACACATTGATTGTCAATTAAACTTGGTCTCTAAGCTTCAATATTATTTTAGATAAGTCAAATATCGTTTATAATATTTTCCAGAAGCTTTTAATAATATATAAACAATTATTATAATTTATAATAATTTTTCAAACACTAAAATCATCTTTAAATGATTTAATTATCAAATAATCTTATTATCATTAATATTTAATAATATAAAAATATTAATGTTATGCTTGTCAAAATATTAAAGTTATTTGTAAAAATATATTTTTAAATCATCAATATTCTACTTAAATGATTTTTAAAGTAATTAAAATCATTTTTAAATCATCACCATTAATATTTAAATATTAATGTAATTATTATCAAAATATTAAAAGTCATTAATTATAACTTAAAATACTTTTAAATCATTTTTCTCATTTTTAAATGATTTTTAAATCCATAAAATCATTTTTAATTTATTTATTTAATATAACAATTAAATAAATCTAATATCATTAATATTAATTTATTAATGAGAATTATCCAAAAATATTGAAAATTATATTTTATAATTCAAAATATTTTCTACCACTTTATTCTTATTTAAAATGATTTTTAAATCAATAAAATCATTTTTATCTTATTTATTTAATTTACTAATTAAATAAATCTAATATCATTAATATTAAATTATTAAAGAAAATTCTCCAAAAATATTAAAAGTCACATTTTATAACTCAAAATATTTTTAAATAAATTATTCTTATTTAAAATGATTTTTCATAATATTAAATCATTTTTCTCTAATTTACTTAATATACTAATTAAATAAATTAAATATCATTTTTATTCAAATAATTATAATTATTAAAGAAAAATGTCCCAAATAATTAAAAGTTATTTTTTTAGAATTTAAAATGATTTTTAAAACCATTTTTAGTAATTTTTTATAATTTATTTCTAATTTTTAATCATTTTCTGGAAATTCAGAAAATAAATAAATAGGAACCGTCGCTAAAGCCTTTAGCGACACTTCTCCATTGTCTTAGGTGTTCTTGAGCTCAAGAACACTGTCAGACAGTGTTTCAAGGGTGCACATTTGACCGAGTGTAATTTCCCACCTGATCATGTTTTGGACTAACTTATGGTTCAATCATGTAGTACATATGTAGTACTACAATTATCAAGTATTATCTCAGTCAAACACCAATAATCCTGAAAGATCCAGAGCTTCAACGAAGCTGTCAGACCCATTCTGGGTTTCTCCAGAAACCCAGAAACTCGACCAGTCACTTTAAAGTTTATTTTAATCTATGTTCTTGTCATGAGTTATGTGATATAAAGGCTCAAAGTTATATTCCAGGTACCAAAGAATAATTACAAAGTAACATTTCAGTTGAAAAACAACTCAATCTACAAAATAAGTGTGGTCAAAGTATGTCAGAAATTGTATTCCCAGATTTCTGGGTTTTTCCAGAAATTCCAAAATTGAGCGTGAAGCCTAATTTGACCACCTGTTATAATCAATATGTTGATGTTTGAAGAAATATAAAGACTCATATCTATACTACAAATAATAGGGTACAAGATGTACCAAACAACAACATCAAAAACTTAAACGACTGACAGATCCGGCCTTGTAAAATGTTGTCAGACACGGTTTTGAACATTCTGGATTTTCCCAGAATTCACCCGGTCAACATCGGTCAACGGTGTTTGACCATGAATAAAACGAAATATAGACATCCAACAACTGTGATTCCACTTCTAGATGAAAGAATATATACAATAATTATAGATCTAACACATAAACCATAACAAAACATTAACAGACAGAGATCTGAGCCGTCTGACATTTGCTTGTCAGAGCACAAAATCTGTTCTTAGACAGTTTTGGAAAAACACCCTTTTAAAGCACTTAGATGCTATGGATCCATCATGGATCAACATAGATTGACTAAAAACACCCTTTAACACAAATACAAACACTTAAACACAAAATTTTTCTTAACAACAAAGATCAAAAATCAATTTAGGTTTACACATTCTATCTTTAAATTCTTGATCTTAATCTTCCAATCTGTTATTGATTGATCTAGGGGATGAGTTTAGGACTGAGTTACTTAGCAATTTCGTTGGTTTAAGGGAGATAGAGAGAGAGAGTTGGAGAGAGCAAAATATAAAATGGCTAAAATTTATGCACTTTCTCTCTCTAATTCTCATATATAGGCTTAGATGTTGCTTGGATCTGTGATATTTCGGCTGATGGCTGAGATTTTGTGTCACACAAGTCAATTTAGTTGGTAAACCACTAAAGTTACTAGCATTTTTACAAGTTACCTAATTAAAGAAATGAAAAAGGGCATTTTAGTCATTTACAAAATAATTTTAATGGCATTCTTGGAATTTGTCACACCCTTATGGTTTAACCCTAAGGTCCTAACCCTTAGATTTTATGTAAGACCCCAACTTTTATAAATAAAGATGAATTTTCTATAAATATCATTTTTGAATATTATGGAGTAAATTTGATATAATGTTATAGTTGTGGGTAATATTTATTAAATTTTACAAAGTGCACAAGTTGTTATATAATATTCGATTGGTCGGGGAATATTCGTTTTAACAAGGAATAATCGTACGACGACACAATCATTAGAGGACCCCACAATGGAATTATTGTCAGATTGAGAAAACGACAAAATATATTTTATAAAAATAACGGCGGAAGTTTTACATTAACTGTTGAAATACCCAGTGTTAAAAGTACAGGAATACGCGTGGTTGCATAATGGCACACGATATTGATTATTGATGCTTACGTGAGAAGTCACACAGTTTTGTTCAATTATTGCTATAGTAATTGATGCATAGTATCTCACGTTATTTGATTTAATTATTGTCAATATTTTATATATTATTAAATCAATAATTGAGACGACAAAATTATTAATATTATTGTTTACAATATTAACGATGTCTAGAAGTTCTGTCAAGGAGAGGTTTGGTCACTTAATTGCGCGCCAATAGGGAGAAATCCTTATTGGAAAGCCCCCTCTTTCCTGGGAACGACCTGGTCGATTAATATTGTGAATTATAATGATGATAAATGTCGTTGAAAATATTGAGGTATTTTTTATGAAGTATTTATTGTAAGTTTGGTGTATTATTTAGACCCTCCACTTACCCATTTTCAAAATTATCAGTGGAAAGTTATCTCAATTTTATGTTATATATATATATATATATATATATATATATATATGGCGTGTAGTCAGTTTATAGGGATTTGGTTTGTCACATGAAGGAGTACTATTATTTGTTTATATATATATATATATATATATATATATATATATATATATATATATATATATATATATATATATAATATTAGTGAGCGGGTGTATGTTATATTTATATATATATATATGACATAATGTTGCTTTTGGTGGAAGAATCAAAGAGAGTCAGTAATGGGTTTAAGGAGTAATCACGGGGGTAATGACCCGTGAGTTTATATATATATATATATATATATATATATATATATATATATATATATATATATATATATTATATTTAAAAGATTTTGTTTTAAATCTGGACCGACTGTTTAAAAGTAAATCAATCTAGACCGTTCATGAATTAGTTACTATTCAATCCATTCTTCTATAAATAGAAGCTCATTCCTTCATTATTTCTTACGAATTCACTGAAACTCTAGAGAGAGAAATTATAGAGAAACTATAGAAAAGTATTCTACTACTTCACTACTCTTATATCAAGTTTCTTTTACGGTAAGGGATATTATTTGTTGTACCTGTAAGGGGTATTATTTCTTTTGTATTCATGAAGAGAACTTCTGTTATTCCATTACTAATTATTCTGTTGGAATAACCTGTATACGCGGGCTATCCTATACTTAGTGAAATTCTTCTGTTATTCTATTATTTATTATTCTGTTGGAATAACCTGTATACGCGGGCAACCCTATACTTGGTGAAATTCTTCTGTTATTCCATTTTTTATTATTCTGTTGGAATATCCTGTCTGTGCATTTTACGCCGGACCTGGTTCCATTATTTATTATTTTATTAGAATATCATGTCTGTGCGTTTACGCCGGACCTGGTTCCATTATCTATTATTCTGTCGGAATATCCTGTCGGTGCGTTTACGCATGACCTGGTTCCGTTATTTATTATTCTGTTAGAATAACCTGTCTGTGCGGTCTATCGCATGCTTGGTGATTTCTTTTATTATTCTATTATTTATTGTACTCAGTTGGCTAAAGTTTTGGCTTTTATACTCCATGAAATTAGTGAAATATCATTGATATTTGTGTTTCATCCAGTATCATGTTGACAATTTGGACGTTATTTGTTCATGGATAAATTAATTCTTGAACTTGTTTTATTGAATTCTTATATCATTGTCATCATCCTCATGCTTATATTTTGTTGAAAGTCATCTATGGCCTGTAGTGCATAAATGGACTTGGTATGATTATGACCAGGGATTATTCGGTATAATCAAGACCGTAATGTTACAAATGATGTGGTAAAATCATCATTGGCCCGTAGCGTATTGATGGACAGTTGTTGGCATGATCATGATCATTAATGAATACACAAATATTCTTGGCCCGTAGTGCGTGGATAATTGTGGTCGTGATACTAAAGAATATCCTTGGCCGTAGTGCAGGGGTGATTCGATGATGTGGATTATTTATTAAGCTGAGTCCCAGCGATAAAAGTGGTGAAAAAACTTTTAAATCATAAAAGATAGTAGATTTTATTCTCTACTTGACTCTTCTAATGGATTGCTTATTCCGCTGTAGTTAAACTTGTTGTCTATTATATTCTATCGGTTTAACATTGTTGAAGGCTAATGATAATTTCTTCTGCATTATCTTAGTCATAATATTTCTTACTGGGCTAGTTGAGCTCACCCTTTCTTTCACTGTTCTCTTTAGGAAATGAGAACGTAGCCGGGACTAGTCGGGAAACGGAGTAACGGTCCAGATAATAGCATTAGTAGTCCTCACTATTCTATAAAATAGTGTGAAAATAAATGTATTAAGGACTCCATTGAGTGTGGATATTGTCTAGAAGGCAATATTCTTGTTTAAACTCTCAGCTACGTTTTGTCGTATTGTACACCACAGTTGTATAATTAAGCTTGTATTTGATTTATGTACCATGTATTTGGCGACTCAAGATGAGTGATGTATACTTGTTTTGGGGGCGTCATAGTTGGTATCAAAGCTTAGGGATATGATCCATAACTAAGATGAGAGACAAGAACTAGGAGGGGAGAGACGGAGAATTCCTTCGCTAGTATGACCTACCTAAGTTTATTTGGTATTTAATTGGTCGATTAGAGTACAGGGATAATATGTGATATGTTAATTAACCCTTGTTTTATGGCAGTATTTGAAAATGACAGCCGAGAATGTTGAGAATATCAATGGAGCACAGGAGACCATTGAGTCACCACAAATCAACACCCAGGATAATGTGCATCACGAAGGTAATAATCCTCATGTGAACAACAACATCGACCATATGGCGAACGGTGGAATGTTTAGGAGCTTTTTGCAATTCGTACAACATCAGGCAAGAGAGACACCTGTCCAAAATGTAGGTGGAAACACTGGCAACTCTCGGACGGTCACCGCCAAACAGTTCAAGGAGCTGGGACCGCCAGAGTTTTTTGGAGAGCCAAAACCACTTAAGGCGGAGACGTGGATTAAGTAGATCAACAAGATATTTGATGTCTTGGGATGTTCCGAGGAGCAAAAGGTTCCCTTTATAACCTTCATGTTGCGGGCAGATGCAAATTATTGGCGGGAATCTGTAAAACGTACTCAACCTGCCGCACTGATGATGTCTTGGAGAAGTTCCAAGAACTATTCAACGACAAGTACTTTCCCGAATGTATTCGCCACATTAAGGAGGTAGAGTTCATCAAATTGGAGCAGAATAATATGACCGTGTTACAGTACGAAGCTAAGTTTGCCGAGTTGTCCCGGTTTACGTCCCACTTAGTTGATAATGATGAGAGAATGACGCAGATGTTTTTAAGAGGTTTGAAGCCGGAGATACATCAATATCTTGTCTCTCATAAACTGTGTTTGTATTCAGATGTTGTTAATAGGGCTCAGTTATTGGAGCCAAATAACGAGGCAACCCAACCAAAAGAGAGCAGCCGGTAAAATGATAATACAAGTGATAACAGTCATTAAAGCGGTGACAATCTAGACCGTTCATGAATTAGTTACTATTCAATCCATTCTTCTATAAATAGAAGCTCATTCCTTCATTATTTCTTACGAATTCTCTGAAACTCTAGAGAGAGAAATTATAGAGAAACTATAGAAAAGTATTCTGCTACTTCACTACTCTTATATCCAGTTTCTTTTACGGTAAGGGATATTATTTGTTGTACCTGTAAGGGGTATTATTTTTTTTGTATTCATGAAGAGAACTTCTGTTATTCCATTACTTATTATTCTGTTGGAATAACCTGTATACGCGGGCTATCCTATACTTGGTGAAATTCTTCTGTTATTCCATTATTTATTACTCTGTTGGAATAACCTGTATACGCGGGCAACCCTATACTTGGTGAAATTCTTCTGTTATTCCATTCTTTATTATTCTGTTGGAATATCCTGTCTATGCATTTTACGCCGGACCTGGTTCCATTATTTATTATTTTATTAGAATATCATGTCTGTGCGTTTACGCCGGACCTAGTTCCATTATCTATTATTCTGTCGGAATATCCTGTCGGTGCCTTTACGCATGACCTGGTTCCGTTATTTATTATTCTGTTAGAATAACCTGTCTGTGCGGTCTATCGCATGCTTGGTGATTTCTTTTATTATTCTATTATTTATTGTACTCAGTTGGTTAAAGTTTTGGCTTTTATACTCCATGAAATTAGTGGAATATCATTGATATTTGTGTTTCATCCAGTATCATGTTGACAATTTGGACGTTATTTGTTCATGGATAAATTAATTCTTGAACTTGTTTTATTGAATTCTTATATCATTGTCATCATCCTCATGCTTATATTTTGTTGAAAGTCATCTATGGCCTGTAGTGCATAGATGGACTTGGTATGATTATGACCAGGGATTATTCGGTATAATCATGACCGTAATGTTACAAATGATGTGGTAAAAGTCCTCATTGGCCCGTAGCGTATTGATGGACAGTTGTTGCCATGATCATGACCATTAATGAATACACAAATATTCTTGGCCCGTAGTGCATGGATAATTGTGGTCGTGATACTAAAGAATATCCTTGGCCGTAGTGCAGGGGTGATTCGATGATGTGGATTATTTATTAAGCTGAGTCCCAGCGATAAAAGTGGTGAAAAAACTTTTAAATCATAAAAGATAGTAGATTTTATTCTCTACTTGACTCTTCTAATGGATTGCTTATTCCGCTGTAGTTAAACTTGTTGTCTATTATATTCTATCGGTTTAACATTGTTAAAGGCTAATGATAATTTCTTCTGCATTATCTTAGTCATAATATTTCTTACTGGGCTAGTTGAGCTCACCCTTTCTTTCACTGTTCTCTTCAGGAAATGAGAACGTAGCCGGGACTGGTCGGGAAACGGAGTAACGGTCCAGATAATAGCATTAGTAGTCCTCACTATTCTATAAAATAGTGTGAAAATAAATGTATCGAGGACTCCATTGAGTGTGCATATTGTCTAGAAGGCAATATTCTTGTTTAAACTCTCAGCTACGTTTTGTCGTATTGTACACCACAGTTGTATAATTAAGCTTGTATTTGATTTATGTACCATGTATTTGACGACTCAAGATGAGTGATGTATACTTGTTTTGGGGGCGTCATAGTTGGTATCAAAGCTTAGGGATATGATCCATAACTAAGATGTGAGACAAGAACTAGGAGGGGAGAGACGGGGAATTCCTTCGCTAGTATGACCTACCTAAGTTTATTTGGTATTTAATTGGTCGATTAGAGTACAGGGATAATATGTGATATGTTAATTAACCCTTGCTTTATGGCAGTATTTGAAAATGACAGCCGAGAATGTTGAGAATATCAATGGAGCACAGGAGACCGTTGAGTCACCACAAATCAACACCCAGGATAATGTGCATCATGAAGGTAATAATCCTCATGTGAAAACAACACCGACCATATGGCGAACGGTGGAATGTTTAGGAGCTTTCTGCAATTCGTACAACATCAGGCAAGAGAGACACCTGTCCAAAATGTAGGTGGAAACACTGGCAACTCTCGGACGGTCACCGCCAAACAGTTCAAGGAGCTGGGACCACCAGAGTTTTTTGGAGAGCCAAAACCACTTAAGGCGGAGACGTGGATTAAGTAGATCAACAAGATATTTGATGTCTTGGGATGTTCCGAGGAGCAAAAGGTTCCCTTTACAACCTTCATGTTGCGGGCAGAGGCAGATTATTGGTGTGAATCTGTAAAGCGTACTCAACCTGCCGCACTGATGATGTCTTGGGAGAAGTTCCAAGAACTATTCAACGACAAGTACTTTCCCGGAATGTATTCGCCACATTAAGGAGGTAGAGTTCATCAAATTGGAGCAGAATAATATGACCGTGTTACAGTACGAAGCTAAGCTTGCCGAGTTATCTCGGTTTACGTCCCAATTAGTTGATAATGATGAGAGAATGACGCATATATTTTTAAGAGGTTTGAAGCCGGAGATACATCAATATCTTATCTCTCATAAACTGTGTTTGTATTCAGATGTTGTTAATAGGGCTCAGTTATTGGAGCACGATAACGAGGCAACCCAACCAAAAGAGAGCAGCCGGCAAAATGATAATACCAGTGATAACAGTCATTAAAGCGGTGACAATCTAGACCGTTCATGAATTAGTTACTATTCAATCCATTCTTCTATAAATAGAAGCTCATTCCTTCATTATTTCTTACGAATTCACTGAAACTCTAGAGAGAGAAATTATAGAGAAACTATAGAAAAGTATTCTGCTACTTCACTACTCTTATATCCAGTTTCTTTTACGGTAGGGGATATTATTTGTTGTACCTGTAAGGGGTATTATTTCTTTTGTATTCATGAAGAGAACTTCTGTTATTCCATTACTTATTATTCTGTTGGAATAACCTGTATACGCGGGCTATCCTATACTTGGTGAAATTCTTCTGTTATTCCATTATTTATTACTCTGTTGGAATAACCTGTATACGCGGGCAACCCTATACTTGGTGAAATTCTTCTGTTATTCCATTCTTTATTATTCTGTTGGAATATCCTGTCTGTGCATTTTATGCCGGACCTGGTTCCATTATTTATTATTCTATTAGAATATCATGTATGTGCGTTTACGCCGGACCTGGTTTCATTATCTATTATTCTGTCGGAATATCCTGTCGATGCGTTTACGCATGACCTGGTTCCGTTATTTATTATTCTGTTAGAATAACCTGTCTGTGCGGTCTATCGCATGCCTGATGATTTCTTTTGTTATTCTATTATTTATTGTACTCAGTTGGTTAAAGTTTTGGCTTTTATACTCAACGAAATTAGTGGAATATCCTTGATATTTGTGTTTCATCCAGTATCATGTTGACAATTTGGACGTTATTTGTTCATGGATAAATTAATTCTTAAACTTGTTTTATTGAATTCTTATATCATTGTCATCATCCTCATGTTTATATTTTGTTGAAAGTCATCTATGGCCTGTAGTGCATAGATGGACTTGGTATGATTATGACCATGGATTATTCGGTATAATCATGATCGTAATGTTACAAATGATGTGGTAAAAGTCCTCATTGGCCCGTAGCGTATTGATAGACAGTTGTTAGCATCATCATGACCATTAATGAATACACAAATATTCTTGGCCCGTAGTGCGTGGATAATTGTGGTCGTGATACTAAAGAATATCCTTGGCCGTAGTGCAGGGGTGATTCGATGATGTGGATTATTTATTAAGCTGAGTCCCAGCGATAAAAGTGGTGAAAAAACTTTTAAATCATAAAAGATAGTAGATTTTATTCTCTACTTGACCCTTCTAATGGATTGCTTATTCCGCTGTAGTTAAACTTGTTGTCTATTATATTCTATCGGTTTAATATTCTTGAAGGCTAATGATAATTTCTTCTGCATTATCTTAGTCATAATATTTCTTACTTGGCTAGTTGAGCTCACCCTTTCTTTCATTGTTCTCTTCAGGAAAAGAGAACATAGCCGGGACTAGTCGGGGAACGGAGTGACGGTCCAAATAATAGCATTAATAGTCCTCACTATTCTATAAAATAGTGTGAAAATAAATGTATTGAATACTCCATTGAGTGTGGATATTGTCTAGAAGGCAATATTCTTGTTTAAACTCTCAGCTACGTTTTGTCGTATTGTACACCACAGTTGTATAATTAAGCTTGTATTTGATTTATGTACCATATATTTGGCGACTCAAGATGAGTGATGTATACCTGTTTTGGGGGCGTCATAGTTGGTATCAAAGCTTAGGGATATGATCCCTAACTAAGATGTGAGACAAGAACTAGGAGGGGAGAGACGGGGAATTCCTTCGCTAGTATGACCTACCTAAGTTTATTTGGTATTTAATTGGTCGATCAGAGTACAGGGATAATATGTGATATGTTAATTAACCCTTGTTTTATGGCAGTATTTGAAAATGACAGCCGAGAATGTTGAGAATATCAATGGAGCACAGGAGACCGTTGAGTCGCCACAAAACAACACCCAGGATAATGTGCATCATGAAGGTAATAATCCTCATGTGAACAACAACACCGATCATATGGCGAACGACGGAATGTTTAGGAGCTTTCTTCAATTCGTACAACATCAGGCAAGAGAGACACCTGTCCAAAATGCAAGTGGAAACACTGGCAACTCTCGGACGGTCACCGCCAAACAGTTCAAGGAGCTGGGACCACCAGAGTTTTTTGGAGAGCCAAAACCACTTAAGGCGGAGACATGGATTAAGTAGATCAACAAGATATTTGATGTCTTGGGATGTTCCGAGGAGCAAAAGGTTCCCTTTACAACCTTCATGTTGCGGGCAGAGGCAGATTATTGGTGGGAATCTGTAAAGCGTACTCAACCTGCCGCACTGATGATGTCTTGGGAGAATTTCCAAGAACTATTCAATGACAAGTACTTTCCCGAAAGTATTCGCCACATTAAGGAGGTAGAGTTCATCAAATTGGAGCAGAATAATATGACTGTGTTACAGTACGAAGCTAAGTTTGCCAAGTTGTCCCGGTATACGTCTCACTTAGTTGATAATGATGAGAAATGACGCAGATGTTTTTAAGAGGTTTGAAGCCGGAGATACGTCAATATCTTATCTCTCATAAACTGTGTTTGTATTCAGATGTTGTTAATAGGGCTCAGTTATTGGAGCGCGATAACGAGGCAACCCAACCAAAAGAGAGGAGCCGACAAAATAATAATACCAGTGATAACAGTCATTAAAGCGGTGACAATCTAGACCGTTCATGAATTAGTTACTATTCAATCCATTCTTCTATAAATAGAAGCTCATTCCTTCATTATTTCTTACAAATTCACTGAAACTCTAGAGAGAGAAATTATAGAGAAACTATAGAAAAGTATTCTGCTACTTCACTACTCTTATATCCAGTTTCTTTTACGGTAAGGGATATTATTTGTTGTACCTGTAAGGGGTATTATTTCTTTTGTATTCATGAAGAGAACTTCTGTTATTCCATTACTTATTATTCTGTTGGAATAACCTGTATACGCGGGCTATCCTATACTTGGTGAAATTCTTCTGTTATTCCATTATTTATTACTCTGTTGGAATAACCTGTATACGCGGGCAACTCTATACTTGGTGAAATTCTTCTGTTATTCCATTCTTTATTATTCTGTTGGAATATCCTGTCTGTGCATTTTATGCCGGACCTGGTTCCATTATTTATTATTCTATTAGAATATCATGTATGTGCGTTTACGCCGGACCTGGTTTCATTATCTATTATTCTGTCGGAATATCCTGTCGATGCGTTTACGCATGACCTGGTTCCGTTATTTATTATTCTGTTAGAATAACCTGTCTGTGCGGTCTATCGCATGCCTGATGATTTCTTTTGTTATTCTATTATTTATTGTACTCAGTTGGTTAAAGTTTTGGCTTTTATACTCAACGAAATTAGTGGAATATCCTTGATATTTGTGTTTCATCCAGTATCATGTTGACAATTTGGACGTTATTTGTTCATGGATAAATTAATTCTTAAACTTGTTTTATTGAATTCTTATATCATTGTCATCATCCTCATGTTTATATTTTGTTGAAAGTCATCTATGGCCTGTAGTGCATAGATGGACTTGGTATGATTATGACCATGGATTATTCGGTATAATCATGATCGTAATGTTACAAATGATGTGGTAAAAGTCCTCATTGGCCCGTAGCGTATTGATAGACAGTTGTTAGCATCATCATGACCATTAATGAATACACAAATATTCTTGGCCCGTAGTGCGTGGATAATTGTGGTCGTGATACTAAAGAATATCCTTGGCCGTAGTGCAGGGGTGATTCGATGATGTGGATTATTTATTAAGCTGAGTCCCAGCGATAAAAGTGGTGAAAAAACTTTTAAATCATAAAAGATAGTAGATTTTATTCTCTACTTGACCCTTCTAATGGATTGCTTATTCCGCTGTAGTTAAACTTGTTGTCTATTATATTCTATCGGTTTAATATTCTTGAAGGCTAATGATAATTTCTTCTGCATTATCTTAGTCATAATATTTCTTACTTGGCTAGTTGAGCTCACCCTTTCTTTCATTGTTCTCTTCAGGAAAAGAGAACATAGCCGGGACTAGTCGGGGAACGGAGTGACGGTCCAAATAATAGCATTAATAGTCCTCACTATTCTATAAAATAGTGTGAAAATAAATGTATTGAATACTCCATTGAGTGTGGATATTGTCTAGAAGGCAATATTCTTGTTTAAACTCTCAGCTACGTTTTGTCGTATTGTACACCACAGTTGTATAATTAAGCTTGTATTTGATTTATGTACCATATATTTGGCGACTCAAGATGAGTGATGTATACCTGTTTTGGGGGCGTCATAGTTGGTATCAAAGCTTAGGGATATGATCCCTAACTAAGATGTGAGACAAGAACTAGGAGGGGAGAGACGGGGAATTCCTTCGCTA
Source organism: Panax notoginseng (assembly GCA_016801055.1). Taxonomy (NCBI): domain Eukaryota; kingdom Viridiplantae; phylum Streptophyta; class Magnoliopsida; order Apiales; family Araliaceae; genus Panax; species Panax notoginseng. The sequence continues at coordinate 116,349,612 of CM029019.1, forward strand.
GTATGACCTACCTAAGTTTATTTGGTATTTAATTGGTCGATCAGAGTACAGGGATAATATGTGATATGTTAATTAACCCTTGTTTTATGGCAGTATTTGAAAATGACAGCCGAGAATGTTGAGAATATCAATGGAGCACAGGAGACCGTTGAGTCGCCACAAATCAACACCCAGGATAATGTGCATCATGAAGGTAATAATCCTCATGTGAACAACAACACCGATCATATGGCGAACGACGAAATGTTTAGGAGCTTTCTTCAATTCGTACAACATCAGGCAAGAGAGACACCTGTCCAAAATGCAAGTGGAAACACTGGCAACTCTCGGACGGTCACCGCCAAACAGTTCAAGGAGCTGGGACCACCAGAGTTTTTTGGAGAGCCAAAACCACTTAAGGCGGAGACATGGATTAAGTAGATCAACAAGATATTTGATGTCTTGGGATGTTCCGAGGAGCAAAAGGTTCCCTTTACAACCTTCATGTTGCGGGCAGAGGCAGATTATTGGTGGGAATCTGTAAAGCGTACTCAACCTGCCGCACTGATGATGTCTTGGGAGAATTTCCAAGAACTATTCAACGACAAGTACTTTCCCGAAAGTATTCGCCACATTAAGGAGGTAGAGTTCATCAAATTGGAGCAGAATAATATGACTGTGTTACAGTACGAAGCTAAGTTTGCCAAGTTGTCCCGGTATACGTCTCACTTAGTTGATAATGATGAGAAATGACGCAGATGTTTTTAAGAGGTTTGAAGCCGGAGATACGTCAATATCTTATCTCTCATAAACTGTATTTGTATTCAGATGTTGTTAATAGGGCTCAGTTATTGGAGTGCGATAACGAGGCAACCCAACCAAAAGAGAGCAGCCGGCAAAATGATAATACCAGTGATAACAGTCATTAAAGCGGTGACAATAAGCGTGGAGGGAATCAACATGCAAGAAATGATAACTGCTTTGGTGGTAAACATGGCCAAAATAATAAGAATGGACATTTTAAGAAGAGGAGATTCAACAATGATGGAAAGACGTCAGCATCACCACCCATCGTTAAGGAAGGAGAACGACCACCTATCATATGATTCAAATGTGGAGGGGATGGACATATCAGTCCAAACTACGCGATACCATCCAAAGCGTGTTATAATTGGGGAAGAGAAGTTCACCTAGCCTGATTTTGTCGTGCACCGAAGACGAGTCCAGTTGTAGCGGTGACACAAATACCGTACCAGATTAGTCAAAACAAGTAGTTCAAGGGAGAGCTTTTGTTGTGACCTCCAAGAAAGCAAGGAACCCGAACGAGTTCATCACGGGTAAGATTATCATAAACTCTAGCGAAGTCTATACCATCTTAGATACCGGTTCTACTCACTCTTTTATTTCACCTAGTTGTGTTCAATGTTTGAAGTTAACTCTGAAGAAGTTAGACTTTGATATATCTGTTTAAACTCAGTTGGGAGAAACCTTCGTTAACTCCACTATTTATAAATCTTGTTTGATTCAAATCAACACTTTCAGGTTACCTATCGATCGTATCTCTTTGAAAATATTTTCCTTTGATGTGATTTTAGGAATCGATTAGTTAACTACTCATCATGTTTTTTTGTAAGGTTGTTAGCTTTTATACTCCTAACCAACCTGTTATGCGAATTCAAAGTAACCAAACCACTAAAGTCAATCATTGTCATATCAAGCCATAAGTAAATAGCCCTGAGCCTTTATCTGGTGACTTCCTTGTGTAAAATGCACCGAAGCCAAACTTTCTGTAGGCGACATCGTGAATGACGATGGCAAGTTGATAGGTATCAATGTGACGTGCTATCCAAGTCTTGGATGAGGGTCACAGTTTTGAACGATATTTCTGTTGTTAATAAATTTTCTGACGTATTCTTGAAGACTTCTTAGCCTACCCCTAGAGCGTGAAATCGAATTTTGTATTGACCCCAGTACAAAACCCATTTCTTAAACCCTCAAATATTTCTTCAACTAAAATGAACGTATCATGCGCCAAAGACGTTAGCTCGAGCTATTGAAGATTACGATCGTACCATTCAACATCATCGTGGAAGAGCGAACGTGGTAGCTGACGTGTTGAGTAGAAGATCGTATGCGTTTACGAGTGCGATGTTGTTAACACAAAGACTCATTTCGTATAACTTACAAATAATGAAGATAGAGTTAAAGACTCTAGGGACCCACATGAAGATAACGAATATACGAGTAGAATCAACTTTAATTGATAAGGTTAAAATCGTGCAAGCTACAGATCCGGAGCTGATGAATACTAAGAAGAAGGTTCACGAGGGAGTTATTTTAAAAGCAAGAGTTGCTGAAGGGAGGAAATCTCAACCCTCAATTTAATTGGCTCATTTAAAATCCTCGATTAAGTAGGAGTTGTGGCTTATAGACTCGTTTTACCGCCAAGTATGTCGCGTGCTCATAACGTTTTTAACTTATCGATGTTACGAGCCGAACCATATTATTAATTTAGAACCAGACGAGATAGCGGATGATTTAACGTTTGAGGAGATACATGTTAAATATTGGATAAGAAGAATCGTATTCAACACTCAAAGGTTTTACCTCAAGAGTTAGAATCTGAAATGAAGTCAAGGTATCCTCACCTGTTTGGCATACCAGGTACGTACCCTAATTTCGAGGGTAAAATTTCATAAGAAGGGGAGGTTGTAAGACCCCAACTTTTATAAATAAAGATGAATTTTCTATAAATATCATTTTTGAATATTATGGAGTAAATTTGATATAATATTATAGTTATGGGTAATATTTATTAAATTTTGCAAAGTACGCAAGTTGTTATATAATATTCGATTGGTCGGGGAATATTCGTTTTAACAAGGAATAATCGTACGATGGCACAATCATTGGAGGACCCCACAATGAAATTATTGTCGGATTGAGAAAACAACAAAAAATATTTTATGAAAATAACGGCGAAAGTTTTACCGTTAACTGTTGAAACACCCGGTATTAAAAGTACAGGAATACACGTGGTTGCATAGTAACACACGATATTGATTATTGATGCTTACGTGAGAAGTCACTCAGTTTTGTTCAATTATTGCTATAGTAATTGCTGCATAGTATCTCACGTTATTTGATTCAATTATTGTCAATATTTTATATATTATTAAATCAATAATTGAGACGACAAAATTATTAATATTATTATTTGTAATATTAACGATGTCTATAAGTTCTGTCAATGAGAGGTTTGGTCACCTAATTGCGCGCCAATAGGGAGAAATACTTATTGAAAAGTCCCCTCTTTCCTGAGAACGACCTTGTCGATTAATATTGTGAATTATAATGATGATAAATGTTGTTAAAAATATTGAGGTGTTTTTTATAAAGTATTTATTGTAGGTTTGACGTATTATTTAGACCCCCCCCCACTTACCCATTTTCAAAATTATCAGTGGAAAGTTATCTCAATTTTATGTTATATATATGTGTATATATTTATATATATATATATATATATATATATATATAATATTAGTGAGTGGGTGTATGTTATATTTATATATATATGACATAATGTTGCTTTTGGTGGAAGAATCAAAGAGAGTCAGTAATGGGTTTAAGGAGTAATCACGGGGGTAATGACCCGTGAGTTTATATATATATATATAAGATTTTGTTTTAAATCTGGACCGACCGTTTAAAATTAGATCAATCTGGACCGTTCATGAATTAGTTACTATTCAATCCATTCTTCTATAAGAAGAAGCTCATTCATTCATTATTTCTTACGAATTCACTGAAACTCTAGAGAGAGAAATTATAGAGAAACTATAGAAAAGTATTCTGCTACTTCACTACTATTATATTCAGTTTCTTTTACGGTAAGGGATATTATTTGTTGTACATGTAAGGGGTATTATTTCTTTTGTATTCATGAAGAGAACTTCTGTTATTCCATTACTTATTATTCTGTTGGAATAACCTGTATACGCGGGCTATCCTATACTTGGTGAAATTCTTCTGTTATTCCATTATTTATTATTTTGTTGGAATAACCTGTATACGCGGGCAACCTTATACTTGGTGAAATTCTTCTGTTATTCCATTCTTTATTATTCTGTTGGAATATCCTCTCTGTGCGTTTTACGCCGGACCTGGTTCCATTATTTATTATTCTGTTGGAATATCCTGTCTGTGCGTTTACGCCGGACCTGGTTTCATTATCTATTATTCTGTCGGAATATCCTGTCGGTGCGTTTACGCAAGTCCTGGTTCCGTTATTTATTATTCTGTTGGAATAACCTGTCTATGCGGTCTATCGCATGCCTGGTGATTTCTTTTATTATTCTATTCTTTATTGTACTCAGTTGGTTAAAGTTTTGACTTTTATACTCCATGAAATTAGTGGAATATCCTTGATATTTGCGCTTCATCCAGTATCATGTTGACAATTTGGAAGTTATTTGTTCCTGGATAAATTAATTCTTGAACTTATTTTATTGAATTCTTATATCATTGTCATCATCCTCATGTTTATATTTTGTTGAAAGTCATCTGTGGCCTGTAGTGCATAGATGGACTTGGTATAATTATGACCAGGGATTATTCGGTATAATCATGACCGTAATGTTACAAATGATGTAGTAAAAGTCCTCATTGGCCCGTAGCGCATTGATGGACAGTTGTTGGCATGATCATGACCATTAATGAATACACAAATATTCTTGGCCCGTAATGCATGGATAATTGTGGTCGTGATACTAAAGAATATCCTTGGCCGTAGTGCAGGGGTGATTCGATGATGTGGATTATTTATTAAGCTGAGTCCCAGTGATAAAAGTGGTGAAAAACCTTTTAAATCCTAAAAGATAGTAGATTTTATTCTATACTTGACTCTTCTAATGGATTGCTTATTTCTTCTGCATTATCTTAGTCATAATATTTCTTACTGGGCTGGTTGAGCTCACCCTTTCTTTCACGGTTCTCTTCATAAAATAAGAACGTAGCCGGGACTAGTCGGGGGTACGGAGTGACGGTCCAGATAATAGCATTAGTAGTCCTCACTATTCTATAAAATAGTGTGAAAATAAATGTATTGAGGACTCCATTGAGTGTGGATATTGTCTAGAAGGCAATATTCTTGTTTAAACTCTCAGCTATGTTTTGTCGTATTGTACACGACAGTTGTATAATTAAGCTTGTATTTGATTTATGTACCATGTATTTGGCGACTCCAGATGGGTGATGTATACCTGTTTTGGGGGCGTCACATTATACATTATTAATTTCTACAATTTCCAAGTTAGGGTTTTATTAGAAAAATAAAATTTCCAAATTACAATTAGGGTTTGTAAAATAGAATTTAAGATAACTAAAATATAATTAGGGTTTTTTAATCATATTAAAGTTTAATACACAAATTAGGCTTGCCAATTATGATTAGGGTTTCCTAATTTAGGGTTTAGGATTCCCGAATATGAAATTAGGGTTTCCCGGCGTACAATTAGGGTTTTTAACCGTACAATAGATTTTTTAAATCTAAGATTAGGATTTCTAATCCCTTATTAGAGTTTATTAATTTTAAACCTTATCGGATCAATCATTGATCAAAATTTCTAAACAGTACAAACACGTACTCATCCAATTAATTATTTTAATTCTATTTTCTATCGAATCCCAATCTAGATATTAGGGTTAGGGTTTCTAAAGCTTGTTAAGCACAACTCTACTCTAATTTTATTAGTCAATACACAAATTGACCTTCTCGAGATTCGTATCACAAAAACTTGTCACAAAATTAATAATAAAAAAAATTATTCGCAAATTTTGGATTATTCGAAATCCCGGGTTATTACATTCACCCCTCCTTAAAAGGATTCCGTCCTCGGAATCACCTCTTTCTTATTCTCTACAATTTTTTAAAGTTGTATCATCAATTCATTTTTTTTATCAACACAATATTAAATTGTGTTTCAAATTCTAACCTGTGACTTGGATCTTTAAAAGAAAACAGTTCACTGAAATATCTAACTCATATTACACGCGTAATTAAATTTTTAAACGAAATCGTTACCTGCTGCGACCTCCTGAGTAGCTACTACATCATGCACCGTCATATTGAATATACGGGCTGTTGGTCTTCCTGGTTGTGCAGGTCCTCGAATTGCCAAGGTTCCGTTACTGGGTCCCTTGTTGCCACTTTCGTTCTCCGCATTCTTCTTCGGACTGTTCCGAACCAAATGATCAGTCGATCCGCATGCAAAGCAACCTTAAATTTTCTTCGGATTGGGGCAATTGGGCGACATGTGCCCCTCTTGTCCGCAATTATAACAGACTCCCTTCTTCTTCAGACAAACTCCAGCATGATTCTTCTCGCAAGTTGCACATGTGTAACGATCCCAAAATAGGTTCATTCCACCCAACCCATTCTGAGTCGTCAAATACATGGTACAGAAAACAACTACAACTTTATTACAACAATTGTCGTGCAAAATACAACAACACATATGCTGTGAGTTTGGATACAAATATATACCAAATGTGACTCATGTTCCAACCGTGGACATCACCTCACAATAACACCTTACATAAAGGTATAGTCAAAAATTGTTTTAGAAATTAGAATCTTTGGGAAGTGCTCAAGGAAACCTTCGTACATGGGAGGCCACGCGTCTAGGTTATGATAGATATCATATGGCCACAGAATTATCCTTGGTTGACCCAATAGACCCCAAAGAAAAACGAGAAGATTACTATCATATTCTTCCCAATGGTGAGTCTTCTCTTGACATATCATTATCTCTACTGTCTCTAATTGAGAATTATACTTTAAACAAACACCAAGATTATATAGGTAGTGTTCGTATATATACTCAGCAAGTGGATGAGCACATCCCTGTCTTATGATGACACGAGGTTGTATGTCGTTAGACATCTTGTATGATAGTGGCAAACCACCCTTCCAACGTTGGGTACACCTTACCCTATTGGATTCACCAAATATAACTACTAAATGAACTTTTCTATACTGCTTCGGGAGAACATCCACAGCTAGAGACCACTGTTCTATTTTCCCGTTACCCTCGCTCGACCCAGCTACACTCTTATTACCTGAAAGGAATTGTGAAGCAAAAGGGTGAGCACAACTAGCCCAGTAAAGAATATCATGACTAAAGATAATTAAATTATCAGTAGCCTTCATCAATAATAAATCAGAGATTTAGAACATATGGTAAATGATAAAAATTTCAACCATAGTTGCAGCGGAACGAGCAATCCATTAGAAGAGTCAAATAGACTATAAAGTCTATTATCTTCTCCATGTTAAAAATTCATCAACAATGTTTTATCCCTGTAACATTAATCAACAATTCTGGTCCACAATCATATGAATAACTCATAATCATAACTGTAGTTCTAAATTCCTCTTCTCATCTAGGACGAAGATAATTTTCATCACCTGAAACATCAAACATCATGGTTATACCAAATCACAGTTCCTGTTCATAATCATACTAATAATTTCATCTTTGCACTACGGGCCAAAGATATTCATCAACAAGTCATCTTTGCACTACAGGCCAAAGATATTCATCAACAGTTCATCTTTGCATTACTGGCCAAAGATATTCATCTACAATTCATCTTTGCACTACAGGCCAAAGATATTCATCAATAATTCATCTTTGCACTACGGCCAAAGATATTCATCAACAATTCATCTTTACACTACAGGCCAAAGATATTCCTCAACAGTTCATATTTGCACTACAGGTCAAATATATTCATCAACAGTTCATATTTGCACTACAGGCCAAATATATTAATATCTCAAAGAAATATATAATCATTTCAGAATTTATATAAACAATAATTATAACCATGTTGATCAATTCACCTTTGCACTTAAGCTTGAGATATTCAATTATAAACTCAATGGTCATGATCATACCAGCCACAATTCAACTTTGCACTACAGGCCAAAGAGAACCCTAGTCATGATCATACCAATAATCTACCCATCTTTACACTCTAGTGAAAGAGAATTTCAACATCAGGGTTATAAAAATGTTATATATGATAATAAAATCAATATAAACAATACATAGTTTTAATCTCAAGAGTAATATTCATAACTCAACTATAATTTGGTTAGAAAAAAAAACCAATTTTTATCGTGAATAGTAACTCGTGAATAGTAACTCATGAATAGTAACTCGTGAATAGTAACTCATGAATAGTAACCCCGACACAAAAAGGTAGAAATTCCACAATAAAATCCATATCAGTATTTCGGTATAATGATATTGAAAGAATAATATTCTTAAGCTTATAAACAATTTATTTAAATTGTTTACACTTTACTAATTAATGCATTTAATCATCATAAAATGCCAACTCTTAAGATTTCATCATCAATAACCAAAACCCTCATCAAAAATCTGCATATACCTCATATATAAGATTCTCAAGCCATAAAATCCTATTTTCTAATTTTCTTACTTCACATAACATATTTAATTCATTTTCTCATAACTAAACTATTTTCATGAAAAATACCAAATCAGTTCTAAAAATATTTCTTTTCTGGGATTTAGCAGAATATAGTCCCATATTGAACATATATTTTTCTTAGAATTTTTTTTAAAACTCATTTACTATTTTTCATATGGCCAAAACCACCGAATATTTAGACATTTATCAAAAATTGTACTTTTTTCCAAAAATTCTGAAATTAACAGAGTATACTTCCATCATATACATGTACTCCCAATAAAAATTTCATCAATTTTGGAGTTAACCACAAGAAATTATAAGCAGTTACTTTTAAAATAGTCTTTTCTCATAAAATTCATAACTCTCAATCTATACATCCAAAAATCACCATTTTTGGACACAATCAATAAAACTCATCAAAATATCATTTCAAATTTTTCCAGAATTTTTGAAATCAGAAAAATTACGAAACTGAAAATCATAACAACCCTTAAAATCCCTTAATATCCCTTACTATCCCTTACAATCCCTTACTATCCCTTACTATCCCTTACCTCAAAAGAGCAGTACTTCTGATCGGTATAAGGCTGAAGGAAACTTGCACTGATGAATAGCAACTCACCAAGTATCTAAATACTCACAAAATACACTCAATAATCTAGAGAGAGAAAGAGAGAAAACTTGTTTCTGGTGTGATTTTCAATTCTAACTTAGCCCTCTATTTATAGGAAAATTTTGGTAGGTTTGACCTGCAACCTGATGGCTTTACCTGCTACTATTCCCACCCACCACATTTGAAATATAATTCAGCACATTTCTTCACCAACCACAAGTGGGGCCCACCAATTCTAGAATTTTCCATCAAAATGATAAACTCCAAAAATTCAACAATTTCTGAACCAGTCATCTTGTAAAATTCATAATAAATCATACGTTCATTTTTAACGGTTCAAAATTTGTGGGCATATACTCAACTTATATATGTATAACATATCCAAAAATTACCACGATCCAACGGTCGGATTAAAAATTATAACCCCCGTAAAATATCTAAAAAAAACCCTGATTTTTAATACCTCCATTCCGACAAAAATACGGATAAAAATCTCAACATTAACTCCTTCATTTTTTAACCACAAAAATATATCCCTCATTTATATCCACATAAAATAAATATTTTCTTATCATATAAATCAATAATTAATTATTCACAAATAATATTACAGAATCACATTTATGACAACCAGGCCGTTCCCAGGAAAGAGGGGGCTTTCCAATAAGGATTTCTCCTTACTAGCGCGCAATTAGATGACCAAACCTCTCCTTAGACAGAACTTTCTAGACATTGTCAATAATGTTATCTAATAATATTATTCAAATAATATGAATTATTGATCTGATAATGGGAAATACTGTGCAGTAACAATTATTGAAACAACAATAATATGAAATATCAATGCAGCAATTATTGAACCAATAAAATAAAATATTGAACAGTAATCACTGTAACAATTATTGAGTAGTGCCTTCTTACGTACGAATCAATAATTCAACTATACTGTGCAATCCGTGTGCTACTGTGCAACCACGCGTTATTACTGTATTTTTAACCACCGGGTATTTCAACAGTATTAACGATAACAACTACGCCGTTATTTGTAAAAACTCAAATTTGTCGTTTTTCTTCACCCGACAGTTATTCGTTATGGGGCCCACAAATAGCTGCGCCGTCGTACGAATATTCTCCGACAGAAAGAATATTCCACGACCAAACGAATATTCCCCGACAACAATGATTATTTTATAACCACTTGCTTATTTTGAAAAAAATTCATATTTCACCCATAACTTTAAACTTTTATCAATTTAACCATTTACTGAATAGTAATTATAAAAAAAATTGAATACTTTTATTTCATAAAATTCGGGGTCTTACAATCTCCCCTCCTTATGAAATTTCGTCCCCGAAATTTACGTACCTGGTATTTCGAAGAGTTGAGAATACCTTGCTTCCATTTCAGATTCTATCTCTCAGATCATCATGATTTCTCCATTGCTTATCTCCCATGATAACTTCATTTGGGTTCCTCATTTGTTGGGAAGTCATGACAACCGCCATCCCTCGAACTACTCGGCTTTGACTTGTCTGGAGCAGCATTTGGCGTCATCATTACCGTTGGAATATACCTTTCTATAGGACATATTCCTCCCTCAACTGCCTCTTCGTACTCCTCATTCATGATCTGAATCATCAATCTTCGATCCATATCGGATTCAGGTTGACCGCTATGTACAGGGTAATTCAAAACTCGATGTTGGGTTCTCCCAATTGCTTTCCAAAAAGAGAAATTCATATCATCTATTTTAGCCTTCTTAGATCGAACATCTCTTTCCACAATATCCACGTGTCGTGCGGCTTTTGCCCATGTATCACTTATTCTCACTCGTTCAATTTTTTCTTCTTTCAGCTCAGATTCCATTTTTATCATCTTATACTCTGCCAAAGAATGCTTCTGTTCAAGCATCACATATCGGGTAACACAAGCTTGAATTGTTGCATCCTTTTGTTCCACGACCGCCTGTCGTTCTTCTGCCTGCTCTTCTAACTCATGAATACGATTTTGAAATTCTACATTTTGATCATATAATACCTCTAATAAACTCTCCTCTGGTACTTCTTCTTCCTCTTCTTCCTCAGTCTCAGCTGTTACCTCTGCGACTATCTCGGGTGCAACTATCAATTCTTCACTCACCACATAGATATCTCTAATTCCTTCTTCGTCTGACATTACATTATCATGGTTAGTGATTAGAGGTATCCCCACAGTCTCATTCACTCCATTGTTAGCATTCTCAGCTGCCATTCTCAAATACTGCCATAAAATAAGGGTTAATTAAACAAATTAACATATCACATAATATCCCAATATTATGACTAACCAACAAATAAGCTTAGGTAGGACACACTAGCGAAGGATTTACGCATCTCTCCCCTCCTAGTTATATTCCCCGATCTCCACCAGAGATCATATCCCTAAGCTCTGATACCAACTGTAACGATCCCAAAATAGGTTCATTCCACCCAACCCATTCTGAGTCGTCAAATACATGGTACAGAAAACAACTACAACTTTATTAAAACAATTGTCGTGCAAAATACAACAACACATATGCTGTGAGTTTGGATACAAATATATATCAAATGTGACTCATGTTCCAACCGTGGACATCACCTCACAATAACACCTTACATAAAGGTATAGTCAAAAACTGTTTTAGAAATTAGAATCTTTGGGAAGTGCTCAAGGAAACCTTCGTACATGGGAGGCCACGCGTCTAGGTTATGATAGATATCATATGGCCACAGAATTATCCTTGGTTGACCCAATAGACCCCAAAGAAAAACGAGAAGATTACTATCATATTCTTCCCAATGGTGAGTCTTCTCTTGACATATCATTATCTCTACTGTCTCTAATTGAGAATTATACTTTAAACAAACACCAAGATTATATAGGTAGTGTTCGTATATATACTCAGCAAGTGGATGAGCACATCCCTGTCTTATGATGACACGAGGTTGTATGTCGTTAGACATCTTGTATGATAGTGGCAAACCACCCTTCCAACGTTGGGTACACCTTACCCTATTGGATTCACCAAATATAACTACTAAATGAACTTTTCTATACTGCTTCGGGAGAACATCCACAGCTAGAGACCACTGTTCTATTTTCCCGTTACCCTCGCTCGACCCAGCTACACTCTTATTACCTGAAAGGAATTGTGAAGCAAAAGGGTGAGCACAACTAGCCCAGTAAAGAATATCATGACTAAAGATAATTAAATTATCAGTAGCCTTCATCAATAATAAATCAGAGATTTAGAACATATGGTAAATGATAAAAATTTCAACCATAGTTGCAGCGGAACGAGCAATCCATTAGAAGAGTCAAATAGACTATAAAGTCTATTATCTTCTCCATGTTAAAAATTCATCAACAATGTTTTATCCCTGTAACATTAATCAACAATTCTGGTCCACAATCATATGAATAACTCATAATCATAACTGTAGTTCTAAATTCCTCTTCTCATCTAGGACGAAGATAATTTTCATCACCTGAAACATCAAACATCATGGTTATACCAAATCACAGTTCCTGTTCATAATCATACTAATAATTTCATCTTTGCACTACGGGCCAAAGATATTCATCAACAAGTCATCTTTGCACTACAGGCCAAAGATATTCATCAACAGTTCATCTTTGCATTACTGGCCAAAGATATTCATCTACAATTCATCTTTGCACTACAGGCCAAAGATATTCATCAATAATTCATCTTTGCACTACGGCCAAAGATATTCATCAACAATTCATCTTTACACTACATGCCAAAGATATTCCTCAACAGTTCATATTTGCACTACAGGTCAAATATATTCATCAACAGTTCATATTTGCACTACAGGCCAAATATATTAATATCTCAAAGAAATATATAATCATTTCAGAATTTATATAAACAATAATTATAACCATGTTGATCAATTCACCTTTGCACTTAAGCTTGAGATATTCAATTATAAACTCAATGGTCATGATCATACCAGCCACAATTCAACTTTGCACTACAGGCCAAAGAGAACCCTAGTCATGATCATACCAATAATCTACCCATCTTTACACTCTAGTGAAAGAGAATTTCAACATCAGGGTTATAAAAATGTTATATATGATAATAAAATCAATATAAACAATACATAGTTTTAATCTCAAGAGTAATATTCATAACTCAACTATAATTTGGTTAGAAAAAAAAACCAATTTTTATCGTGAATAGTAACTCGTGAATAGTAACTCATGAATAGTAACTCGTGAATAGTAACTCATGAATAGTAACCCCGACACAAAAAGGTAGAAATTCCACAATAAAATCCATATCAGTATTTCGGTATAATGATATTGAAAGAATAATATTCTTAAGCTTATAAACAATTTATTTAAATTGTTTACACTTTACTAATTAATGCATTTAATCATCATAAAATGCCAACTCTTAAGATTTCATCATCAATAACCAAAACCCTCATCAAAAATCTGCATATACCTCATATATAAGATTCTCAAGCCATAAAATCCTATTTTCTAATTTTCTTACTTCACATAACATATTTAATTCATTTTCTCATAACTAAACTATTTTCATGAAAAATACCAAATCAGTTCTAAAAATATTTCTTTTCTGGGATTTAGCAGAATATAGTCCCATATTGAACATATATTTTTCTTAGAATTTTTTTTAAAACTCATTTACTATTTTTCATATGGCCAAAACCACCGAATATTTAGACATTTATCAAAAATTGTACTTTTTTCCAAAAATTCTGAAATTAACAGAGTATACTTCCATCATATACATGTACTCCCAATAAAAATTTCATCAATTTTGGAGTTAACCACAAGAAATTATAAGCAGTTACTTTTAAAATAGTCTTTTCTCATAAAATTCATAACTCTCAATCTATACATCCAAAAATCACCATTTTTGGACACAATCAATAAAACTCATCAAAATATCATTTCAAATTTTTCCAGAATTTTTGAAATCAGAAAAATTACGAAACTGAAAATCATAACAACCCTTAAAATCCCTTAATATCCCTTACTATCCCTTACAATCCCTTACTATCCCTTACCTCAAAAGAGCAGTACTTCTGATCGGTATAAGGCTGAAGGAAACTTGCACTGATGAATAGCAACTCACCAAGTATCTAAATACTCACAAAATACACTCAATAATCTAGAGAGAGAAAGAGAGAAAACTTGTTTCTGGTGTGATTTTCAATTCTAACTTAGCCCTCTATTTATAGGAAAATTTTGGTAGGTTTGACCTGCAACCTGATGGCTTTACCTGCTACTATTCCCACCCACCACATTTGAAATATAATTCAGCACATTTCTTCACCAACCACAAGTGGGGCCCACCAATTCTAGAATTTTCCATCAAAATGATAAACTCCAAAAATTCAACAATTTCTGAACCAGTCATCTTGTAAAATTCATAATAAATCATACGTTCATTTTTAACGGTTCAAAATTTGTGGGCATATACTCAACTTATATATGTATAACATATCCAAAAATTACCACGATCCAACGGTCGGATTAAAAATTATAACCCCCGTAAAATATCTAAAAAAAACCCTGATTTTTAATACCTCCATTCCGACAAAAATACGGATAAAAATCTCAACATTAACTCCTTCATTTTTTAACCACAAAAATATATCCCTCATTTATATCCACATAAAATAAATATTTTCTTATCATATAAATCAATAATTAATTATTCACAAATAATATTACAGAATCACATTTATGACAACCAGGCCGTTCCCAGGAAAGAGGGGGCTTTCCAATAAGGATTTCTCCTTACTAGCGCGCAATTAGATGACCAAACCTCTCCTTAGACAGAACTTTCTAGACATTGTCAATAATGTTATCTAATAATATTATTCAAATAATATGAATTATTGATCTGATAATGGGAAATACTGTGCAGTAACAATTATTGAAACAACAATAATATGAAATATCAATGCAGCAATTATTGAACCAATAAAATAAAATATTGAACAGTAATCACTGTAACAATTATTGAGTAGTGCCTTCTTACGTACGAATCAATAATTCAACTATACTGTGCAATCCGTGTGCTACTGTGCAACCACGCGTTATTACTGTATTTTTAACCACCGGGTATTTCAACAGTATTAACGATAACAACTACGCCGTTATTTGTAAAAACTCAAATTTGTCGTTTTTCTTCACCCGACAGTTATTCGTTATGGGGCCCACAAATAGCTGCGCCGTCGTACGAATATTCTCCGACAGAAAGAATATTCCACGACCAAACGAATATTCCCCGACAACAATGATTATTTTATAACCACTTGCTTATTTTGAAAAAAATTCATATTTCACCCATAACTTTAAACTTTTATCAATTTAACCATTTACTGAATAGTAATTATAAAAAAAATTGAATACTTTTATTTCATAAAATTCGGGGTCTTACAACATGGCTCCCTCCCTTTCCTATTATCTTTTGTCCTGCCTACCGATTGGGTGTTCTGACTCCACTTTCTCTTATTCGGATTACTACCACCACTGCTTCCTCCATCATTTGTCTTCTTCTTCTTATCCTGATGAAATCGAGACGCAGCTTCGCTCCCTCCTTCGGTAATTAACGCCTTCTCCATCAAAACCGCAAACGTATTAATCTGTAATACCGTTACTTTGTTAAATATCCCCGACTTCAGTTTGTTCTCAAATCTTCTCGCCTTTCTTGCTTCTGTGTCCACCTGATGAGGTGAAAATCTTGCCAACTCGTTGAATTTGGCAGCGTATTCTGTTACCAAAATGTTCTCCTGCTTCAACTCTAAGAATTTGACTTCCATCCTGGATTGCATACTTGGTGAGAAGTAGTTCTCAAAGAACAGTTCCTTAAATCTTGTCCATAACACTACCGTTGTACCAGCTCTGGCCTGATTAGTCTCCCACCAGTAATTAGCTTTTCCCTTCATCAGATAAGTTGCAAAAGCCGTCTTTTGCTCTTCTGCCACTCGCGCAATGACGAATGCTTTCTCCATCTCCTTCGCCCAAGTTTGGGCTTTAATCGGATATATGGCCCCTTTGAATTCAGGTGGTCCTACCACTTTAAAATCCTTGAAGTTAGCCAATCTATCAGCTGACTGATTTCTCGCTTTTCCTCTTGCCGGAGCCCTATTTTCCATAGCTTCGGCTATCATGTTCGCAAAGTTTTGTATTGGGTCAGCTTGACCTCCTTCATTATTCACTGACTGTTCTTCTCGTTGGTTTCGATTCTGTCGTCTAGGCGACATGATCTGATTTAAATAAAAAAAATCTTATATTAATTCTCTTTCTCTACACAGATTCTTAACACAATAAGAATTCAACACATATTTCTCACATATAAACGAATATTTATTCAAATAATCCATATCACATTTAGTACTTGACACATATTACTAATCCTTTTTAAATCATAACCGGATTAACAACACAACTTTGCACAAAAATTTAGTATTCTCCATTCACACACAGTTATTACCAGTTCGTCAAACTTACCACACTTACGAGTTCAGGAACTTACCACAATTATATGAGTGTATGAACTTATCCTAGTCAGACCTTTGGCGCCCATTCGCTGAGGGGTTTAAAACATTTCATATAATTATGAGTCATTAACTTACTATAAGTATGAGTTTTAAGAACACACAAATTAATATTAATCTTATATTCATATAGAAAATAAAGATTTCATTCATACAAACATATTTATATTTATATATGTTCACCCATCTTTTTCGATATTACAACACTTAATATCATAAACTTCTACCCAAAAGATACTATTACATATATCTAAGTTGTCTACCGACCACTCCTTTCACCAGTCTTCTTCTTGATGGGACACTTGTTGAAACCGTGACCCGTCTGCCCACATGAAAAATACTTCCTCAGATTCGGCTTAAGACAATGTAGAGAAATATGTCCTTCCTGCTTGCAGTTGAAGAACACGTTCTTCCACATCATGCATTCTCCAGCGTGAGTCTTTCCACACTTGATACATGATTGCTTCTTCTTCGGGCTTGATTTTTCAGAATTAGGGCTGTCTTTTTCCCTCTTTCTCTTCTTCTTGTCCTTCTTGCTGGTTCCTTCAGATGATCCACCACCTTCAGCCTTCATTCTGTCCACCTGTGCCCTGAGCTCGTTCCTTTCTTCAGTCATTTCGCGTAACGCTCACTCTGTCTTCCACAACTCCTCTAGAAGAAACAATTTACTTCGGAGTTCCTGAACTTCTGCAGATAGCTGATCTTGTTCTCCAACTTTGATCTTATTCTTTAACTCCAACTTAGTTGGCTCAGACTCTGCCTCCTCATCTCCACTCAGATACATCTCGGGATAATCGTCATGATCGGTCCCCAGATTGACCATTGATTCATGTTCTCCCACCTTCTCCACTGATTCACTTTACGCTGGCACCTCGGCTTCTGCCACCGGCGCAACAGCCGCTAACATCTCCGTACTCTTTTCACCTTCTCCAGACATCCTACAATCAGTTGAAATAACTTGATAAGTACTTCATTAGTACAAAATTCTCATACTATGTGTCCACTTATCTCACTATTGATGCACTTCAGCAATCCCTCACTTAGAATTCTACATGAGTTTTCTCTATCTCGCGTATGGTTATAATCCTAGGGTTTTCCCCCACCCCACTTAAGGTTTATAACTGTAACAACCCGATATTTTCTGCATAAATAAATAAGAAATTTTACGTATAAATATTTTTTTAATATTAAGGATGAGGATTTGTACAAGATAATGAGTATATGTATTTATGTAGTAAATAAAAATATATTTATTGCATAAATGTTTACAAGCAAATTTATTTTAGAATTATTGATTATTAAAAATTATATTCTTATAATAATTAAATTATGGTAGAAATGTTTTTATTAATTATTTTCCATAAAAATATAATCATATATTATTTAAATAATATATGAAGTGATTTTAGAATAATTATAATAATTATTTTATTATATAAATTTTACTACAGGCTATTAAGTTAATTATTTTACCTTAATTATTATGGTTAAATAGGAAGAATAAATCAAATATGGAATCCAAACCCTAATTTTGGATTATTGTCAAAGTATGAGAATAATAATATAATATTAATTATATTTAGATTTTTTAATGTTATAAATATGTACTGTATGTACTTATTGATGATGATTGGTCAATTATGGTGTTTAATTTCAAAACCCTAATATTAATTGGTTAAACCCTAATTTTATTGAGGAAAACCCTAATTTGAAAATCAACTGTGAGTTTAAGACTGTTATAACGGTGTTATATGTTTTATGATGTGTATTTTATAATGATTTGATTAATTAGGTAAACCCTAATTATAATCTAGAAACCCTAAATAATTTTTGGAAATGAGGAACCCTAATTTGAAATTTAAATTAGAGTTCGAGATTGGTTGTAATTGTGTTAATGTGATTAATTAGCAAGTTTTATAATTTCAATTGCTAATTTTGGAAACCCTAAAATTTTAAACCCTAATTTGATAATTAGAAAAACCCAATTAAAATTGGTAACCCTAATTATCAAAATTTTTAACCCTAATTGCTATTTTAGCAAGGTTAATGATAATTATATGATCTAAACCCTAATGTTACTGTATAAGGTAATTAGATAATTAATTATAATTAGGAAACCCTAATTTCAAAATTTTAGAAACTAAAGTTTATTTAATTTTTATTTGATTTTATTTATTTTTGAGCAAACCCTAATTGAAAATGCTAGATTTGATTTATGTTAAACATTAGGGTTAAACCCTAAGGGCCAAACCCTAAGGGTTTGTCAAATGACAAGAATACCATTAAATGGAAAATATAAAAGACCTTTTTGCCCCTAAATGCATTATTTTGGCTAACATGTAGGTTTTGACAATAGGATGGGTTGGTGACCAACTTGTTTGACAAATGTGACTTAGAAACACTGAACTCAGCCACTCAATCAGCCATTACATTGCATCTAGCATTATATAATAGATTGGAGAGAGAGAAAAAAATCATTTTGTTCACTTATTTTGTCCAACACCCAAACCTTCTCTCTCAAGCTCCAAACCTCCGAAAATATAAGCTATATCAGTCCCAAAACAAAGCCCCACGATCAACCATAACATAGCATAAGCACAGAATCATCAATTGATCAAAGAAGATATAAAATCCTAGCATAATTTTTGTCCATATATTCTGTGTTAGATGTTAGTTTTTATTGTTAAAATATGTTGATTGTAGTCCATTTTGACGATCTGGATTACTAAATGTTGGATCCATAACATTTAGAAGCTCGGATTTGTGTTTTTAAAAAATCTGGAAAATTTGTTCTTGGTGGTCTGACAACGAATGTCAGACCTTATATCTCTGTGATCTGTTACGAATTTTGTGTTTTTAAGCTTTGATTTGATAGTATGCTATAAGATCTTTGATCTGAAACTGGAATCAAAGTCAGATCGTAAGCCAGTAGAAAGTTATTAGTGGTCAAACCACGTTGACCGGCATTGACTGGGCCTTTTCTGGGCAGCCCAGAAAGCCAAGAATAGCATCTGACAAGATTTTTAACCGGCTAGATCTTTCATGTTTTAGTTGTTTGGTTTCTGTTGTTGTAACAAGTTTGTTGTTTGTTGTTTAGGCTGTATATTTAAGCTTACAGAACGTATAAATGAATAACAGGATTCTTGTATTGTACTGTCAAACCATGTAAGAAGATCACGATTTCCGTTTTCTGGGTAACCCAGAAAACGTATGATCGTGATTTCTGACATGGGTTGACCGGTTAATATCTGGCGATTTAGTTGTTGTTATGGTGCGTATATGTGATAGATCTCTTGTTCTACATGTTAGCTACACACTGCAGGTTTTAAATCACAAAAATATTACAAGATCAATAAGTTGTGGAAGCCCAAAACGAGCCAGTCGAACTGTTCTTCATTTCTAGGTAGCCCAGAAAATGAAGAACAGCTCTGAAAGCTTGTTCAAGGCTCCAGATCTCGTTGGTTATGCATGGTTTGATGATGTTGTTTGCTGGATCGTGTAGTCTTGTACTTGTACTGCATTATCTGATCAACAGCATGTCCAAAAACACATCACATACGAACTTAATCTCGGTCAAAGTAGCTAGCCCGGTCTCTGACTTGATTTCTGGGTTTTGCTTGAAGAACACCAAGAACACCTATAGCGACGGTTCTGTCGCTATAGGTGGTCTTTAGCGACAGATATTATTTATTTTTCTGAAAATTAATAAAAAAATAGAAAAAAATAGTTTTTAATTATTAAAAATACAAAATAAATTATTAAAAATTATTTAAAATTCCAAAAATTAGTTTTTAATTATTTTAAATATATTTCATAAATATTTAATATTTTTGAAATATTAAAAGTATTTAATTTATTTAATTATAATATTAAATAAATTATTTAAAAATGATTTTTAATATTGGAAAAATCATTAAAAATTATATTATGATATAAAAAAATATTTTAAGTTATACTTAATGACTTTTAATATTTTGATAAATGAAACATTAATACTTTAATATTAATAGTAATTATTTAAGAATGATTTTAAATATTTTAAAAATCATTTAAGGGTAATAATAATACTTTAAAAGTATTTTGAGTTATTATAAATAACTTTAACATTTTAGAAATGATTTCATTAATAGTTTAATACTGATTAAATATTAATGATAATAGAATTGATTAGTATTTAAATCATTTTAATGTGATTCCGATGTTTGAAATTTCGTGATAAATTATAATAAATATTTTAAAATTATATTAAGTCATTTAAAAATAGTATGACTGATACTAAGTTACAGAATAGAGTCTTAGAATCGCTAATTACCCGATAAAGTTGTCGGTACACCGATATATTTCAGAATTTTATCTGGACTTAGATAATTTAATTAGATATGTGATTATTTGTGATTCAATGGTTATTAAACATATGTGCCAATGTGATTAGGGTATGTGCTGACTGTAATAAGCAGTGTTATGTGTTATAGTATGCTATTCTAATCGAACGAACGATCTTATTAATGATAGGTCGTGAGATAAGTGATAAATCTAAATTACAAATTGTAAGCAGCGCTTCAAGCAAGTATCTTACCTTTGAATTTTCTTTATGCAATGGACATGAGTAAGAATATTTACAAATTATTTTATTACTATACAGATTATTAACCTTATATTATATACACTCATTGCTTATCAACATGTTAGTGTATGGTAATTCTGATATATATATTCTGTTCGTTAATTTTTGTAAATGGTTAAACAAGTGTCCCCACTTGGATAATCATTGTATTTAATCACATGTTGATATACCTTTGTCAATTACCCGTATATATATATATATATATATATATATATATATGTTGAATTATAGATTATTATTGAAACAAGATAAAACCTTTGATTTAGAACCCAGACAAGTATGAACATCCCTACACGGGAAAACTTTTATGCGCCCAAGGCGGACAGAGTGAACGATACCCTCGTTCTTGTATGTAGTATTGATCAATACAGGGTACAATGGGCTGATCACCCCCGTGCCCGTAAGCTATGACGGTTTGCAGATTAATTTCTGTTTAACCTTTTCGAAAGTGAAAATAATGTTCATAATATGTCACCTTAACCCTAAATATAGTCATTGCGTAGTTTCAAAAATTTGAAAGAGGATTGTTATGTTATTACCATCAGTACAGATTACTTCACAACCATTGATCTGTTGTAGAAGGGTAACATAAAGAAAACATTTAAATTCTTTCAGCTTATATATATAATTGTTATTACTTGTTGGGCACTCAAATGCTCATCATTTCTTAATTTAAATATTTTAAGCTAAGTGTGAAGAACCAGAGAGTTTATGCAGAATCAAAGGAAAAGGAAAGCTAAGCAAATAAGATTTGTGATAGTTTATGTAATAGTATGATATATATATTATCTATCATGGGTTGTAATGAATGTTTAAAGGTTACGTACTTGGGAGCTAGACTCTGATAATTATGTAAATTAAGTTTGACTTTTATATTATTGTTATTATTGTTAGTATTATTCCGCTCATAGAAATGGTATCGTAACGCACCGAGCTCGGGTTTCAAGTACCTGAATTTGGGGGCGTCATAATAACCAACTGCTCTTCTACCAACTTGTGACACCTTGGTCACTACAGCTCTGATACCAACCTGTGACATCCCCAAATTCGGGTTACCTGACCTCCGAGTTTGGTGTTCACTATCTACAATATAATACCATTTAACTACCCATTCATATAAAAATAGGAATAAATAAGTCATTAACATAAGCTATTAATACATAAGTCCCAGGTTTTCTAACCTTAAAATTACAAACATACCCTTTAGATATACAAATAGGGTTTACAATACAACATAATAATAACACTATTCTTTATAACTACTCTAGCATCTTGCTTTTGCCTTTGTTCTTCTTTGACCCGCTGGCCTCTTCGTTCCTAGCTGAAATATTTTATTTATAGCAAGGGTGAGCAACAAGTTTGCTCCGCAAGTTAATATATACAATAAATGTATACAAATCAATAAGCACATACTATCTATTTTGATAGAATGAAACCAAAGTTTGGTGAACTTTGAAATAGCTGAACAAATCGTTAATCAATAATAAGTCTTCTCGTATGCTAGGCAACGCAATAATCTGATAATGAAAGAGTATAACGCTTTCAAAGTTTCTGTGATATTCTAATGAATAATCAAGAATCAATTCTACCCAATAACAAAGTGGAATGTTTTCCAGATTTATGCTGAGCGATCCATTGGATCTAGAACTTCTACTTTCTCGGGTATCTATCAAAGATTTACTTTGATACATACGCAGGAGTATCTGATAACCATAAAGATTAAATCATACCCCTCTACAAGTACTTAGAGCCGGCCAACTCCTTGTACCCTGTATTATGCATAATACTTAGGTCGCGCGTAATGGTCGAATTACGACTTAAAAATTTTGTTCCCTTTATATAAAAGGTTGTTCTTCTCAGTCTCAGAATCAAGATTTTGATTTAACAACGAAATACTGTGATTTCAAATTCTATTTACTTATCGATCTAGCCGAAATAATTGGCATCGATCTATCAATAACAATTGAATTCTCTTCTTGAATTTATCAAGTTCTAACAAATGTTCGGCTAGCCAGAATAATTCACTAAGACATTTCTCAACATAATTTAACAATAAACATGAATTATCTGTACTGTCAATTCAATCTTCTACGAATATGAATATCCAACAACAGTTATTTTACAATGGTATATTCTCCAAATTAGTAATTCAATTTGAATTATTAAACATGCACTAACTGCGAATAATCAACAATAAATTCCATGGACATGGTATAATTAGCAATAATTAACCATTATAATAATTGAATCAGTATAACTCAATGTTGAGTTAGGAAACTTGCCTTTCAAGTTGATTACAGCTACACAATATAATTAACTGCGTTCGTAAGACCTATAATCAACAATGTCAGTCTCACAATTAGCACAATCATTTATAACACGTAACACTGTATTCTACAGTCAAACTTCTCCTAGGCACATTACCACATAACCACATCAGTGTTTATAACCTATATAAACACTTATCAAGTATAACTATTTCGGTCTGGTTGGACTTCGGTCCATTCTCGGTGTTCTGGTCACCCTATCAGACAATTAACACATTGATTGTCAATTAAACTGGGTCTCTAAGCTTCAATATTATTTTAGATAAGTCAAATATTATTTATAATATTTTCCGGAAGCTTTTAATAATATATAAACAATTATTATAATTTATAATAATTTTTCAAACACTTAAATTATTTTTAAATTATTTAATTATCAAATAATCTTATTATCATTAATATTTAATAATATAAAAATATTAATGTTATACTTGTCAAAATATTAAAGTTATTGTTAAAAAATATTTTTAAATCATCAATATTCTACTTAAATGATTTTTAAAGTAATTAAAATTATTTTTAAATCATCACCATTAATATTTAAATATCAATGTAATTATTATCAAAATATTAAAAGTCATTAATTATAACTTAAAATACTTTTAAATTATTTTTCTCATTTTTAAATGATTTTTAAATCAATAAAATCATTTTTAATTCATTTATTCAATATAACAATTAAATAAATCTAATATCATTAATATTAATTTATTAATGAGAATTCTCCAAAAATATTGAAAATTATATTTTATAATTCAAAATATTTTCTAACACTTTATTCTTATTTAAAATGATTTTTAAATCAATAAAATCATTTTTATCTTATTTATTTAATTTACTAATTAAATAAATCTAATATCATTAATATTAAATTATTAATGAAAATTCTCCAAAAATATTATTAATGAAAATTCTCCAAAAATATTAAAAGTCACATTTTATAACTCAAAATATTTTTAAATAAATTATTCTTATTTAAAATAATTTTTCATATTATTAAATCATTTTTTTCTAATTTACTTAATATACTAATTAAATAAATTAAATATCATTTTTATTCAAATAATTATAATTATTAAAGAAAAATGTTCCAAATAATTAAAAGTTATTTTTTTAGAATTTAAAATGATTTTTAAAACCATTTTTAGTAATTTTTTATAATTTATTTCTAATTTTTAATCATTTTCTAGAAATTTAGAAAATTAATAAATAGGAACTGTCGCTAAAGCCTTTAGCGACACTTCTTCCTCGTCTTAGGTGTTCTTGAGCTCAAAAACACAGTTAGATAGTGTTTCAAGGGTGCACATTTGACCGAATGTAATTTCCAGGCTGATCATGTTTTGGACTAACTTATGGTTTAATCATGTAGTACATATGTAGTACTACAATTATCAAGTATTATCTCGGTCAAACAACAATAATCCTGAAAGATCCAGAGCTTCAACGAAGTTGTCAGACCCATTCTGGGTTTCTCCAGAAACCCAGAAACTCGACCAGTCACTTTCAAGTTTATTTTAATCTATGTTCTGCTCATGAGTTATGTGATATAAAGGCTCAAAGTTATATTCCAGGTACCAAAGAATAATTACAAAGTAACATTTTAGTTGAAAAATAACTCAATCTACAAAATAAGTATGGTCAAAGTATGTCAAAAATTGTATTCCCCAGATTTCTGGGTTTTTCCAGAAATTCCAAAACTGAGCGTGAAGCCTACTTTGACCACCTGTTATAATCAATATGTTGATGTTTGAAGAAATATAAAGACTCAGATCTATACTACAAATAACCGGGTACAAGATGTACCAAACAACAACATCAAAAACTTAAACGACTGGGTTATCACACAAATCTTGCTAGGGGACAAACAATATCTGATTTTGGATGTTTTAATACACATGGGCTAAATATTAGACTTGATGACTCACAAGATTGCACAATCTTTTGCTTAAGGGTTAAGAAAAGGGTATTTTAGTCTTTTTCCTTTTAGTTTAATGGCATACTAGTAATTTGTCCAAACCCTTAGGGTTTAGGGTTTAACATTTAGGGTTTTGGGTTTAACCCTAAAATATTTAAAATTTAATTTCTAGGATTTCCAAATTTCGGTTTTCGAAAAAGAAAATTAATATTTCAAAATTATAATTAGAATTTTCTAATTATATTAAAATTTACTAATCATTAATCAAGATTGCTAATTAGGATTAATATTTCCTAATTAAAATTACTACTTTAACAATTAGGTTTCATGATCATACATTAGGGTTTATAACCCAAGAATTAGGGTTTCTAAATTATTAAAAATCTAATTAATCATTAGGGTTATCCCTAATTAGGTTTGTAATTAAAAATACATAAACCTTATACCTAACATTTAAATTCCCAAATTAGGATTTTAATATCCGAATTAGGGTTTTAAACTCCCGGAACTGATATTAGGGTTTCTAGAACCGGGTTCTAGGGTTTCTTATTAGACGTTAGGGTTTTCTAACTGAACGTTGACGTTCTTAATATAGTATTAAGGTTTGCCACTAATATAGTTTATCTAGTCAACCATTGACCCTTAACCACATACTGTACTCATATACAACCATATACACATAACATATACCCTTATATATTTAATCCTGAATAATTCACCACAAAGATTTGTAAATCCAAAAATTTCTTTTTGGAAATGTCAAATACATACACTTATTTTATGTTTAGACTCATTATTTAACTTTATTCAATATTTTAAGAGTTAAATAATTTTCTAAATTCTTGGGTCGTCACATCTTCTCTTGAATTCAGTTATTATATAAATATTCATTTCATTTTACTGGAAATTATTGGAGATTTGGATAGCATTCTGGAACGAATTCTACAATTGGGTTTGATCAATTCTATCTTCTCTCTCAATTGTGATATTTATTCTCAATGTGTTACTATAATCCCATAATGGTTTTAGGTTCAGAAATGAACTAAATTCCATTGTGGGATTCTAACGGATTTTGATATGTAGTTTATAATTAATTGCCTGATTGCTTGATTGTTCGTTTATCATTGGAAATTCTGTTATGATTAATTGGATTGAATGAATGTTTGGTCACCATTCATTTTATATGCTTATATGGAATTGAAAAATGACATGTGAGTATAGCTGTAATCATGATAGCATGCGTTTATGAGGCTGAAATGTTTAGCTTTATATTTCGTGAACCAGATAGAAATATACTGTTTCACTATGTGTAGTAATATAAGAGCTTGTGTTTCAATTCAATTTTGTTGTAATTTCACATAGGAATATAGTGATTTTGGCATTATTGTCGATTATATGATTTCTATCGCAATGTGGATGTTATGTAAACAGGTCATAATTTATTGAAAAATGATTATGTCTACATTTGTGCTCTTAGCTAATTTTCCATGATAAATGTATAATTGTGCATGATGGTATTATTTAGATGAAATATGAAATGAAGTTAGAATCCCATTATTTTCAAATTTCATTTCATTAAATTAGTCTTGTGTTTTATTCATTAATTGAATATAGAGTAAGCATAATTGTGAATTATTCGTTTAAGCATGTAAAAATAGTGATACAATTGGTGTATGATTGTTTAACTTTCAAACCTTTCTCCGTGGATCGATACTGTTCTTACTCTGTACTACTTGTTGACCCATTCATGCTTGCATGAGTTAGAGTCCTTTTGTTAAGACTAAAGAGTAGGCAACAAGTTTTTGGCACCGTTGCTGGGGAGAGGCATTTAATTTTATTATTACTATCACCAATTTTAAGCTAAATTGTATGACTTAGACAATTCTAATCTTGTCTCATTTCTATTTTTGTTTTTGTTTTAGGTACTTGTATATAGTATATGCGCACTCGATCCTGCAATTCCGAGTTAACAACTTTACAGGACAACATTAATGGTAGGGGTTTGAAATCAAGAGCACGTAGAAATATACAAGCAGAGTTAGAGACCACAACATCTAATGTGGCAGTCGTAGAACAAAGAGAAGAGCAAAGGGAGGAGCACAGGGCTTTAAGAGATTATTCGATGCCGAATATTAATGGATTGCAGTCAATTATAGTCAGACCAGCGATAGCAGCCAACACCTTCGAGATTAAGTCGGGCACTATTCAAATGGTGCAGAATTCGGTACAGTTTGGGGGTGCTGCTACAGACGATCCAAATGAACACCTATTGAGCTTCATTGAAATATGTGATACCTTCATATACAATGGGGTGACAGAGGATGCAATCAGACTTAGACTATTTCCATTTTCACTGCGAGATAAAGCTAGAAGTTGGCTTCACTATTTAACTTCGGAATCTATTACCACGTGGGAGGACCTAGCTCAGAAATTCTTAGCCAAGTTTTTCCCAATGGCTAAGACTGCAAAGATGAGGACAACAATTTCCCAGTTTGAGCAGCAACAGGGTGAATCATTATATGAAGCCTGAGAGAGATATAAGGAAATGCTAAGGAAGTGTACACACCATGGCATGCCGGATTGGATGGTTATCAACACATTTTATAATGAATTGGGATGGCAGTCAAGGCCGATTGTAAATGCAGGTGCAGGAGGAGCTCTATGGGCGAAGAGCTATGAAGAGGCCTATAATCTCATTGAGACGATGGCAACTAATGATTTCCAAAATCCTTCAACAAGGATGCCACAGCCCAAAGTTGCAGGTTTGTTAGAGGTGGATGCTATCACTCAATTGTCAGCACAGATGGCATCCATGGCCAAGAAGATTGACTCGTTGACAGACACTAAGGTGAAGACAGTTGCTTTTATATGTGCAGGGTCACATTCAACTGATCAATGTGCTATTAGTTCAGAGTCTGTACAATATGTGAACAACTATAGGAAGGATCAAGGTCAATTTTAGAACACATACAGTGCCAACAACCGCAACCATCCAAATTTTAGTTGGACAAATAACCAATGTAATCAACAAAGTCAATTTCAACCACATAACCAATTTCAGTCACAGTTAGCTCAACAACAGTTTGCACCAATACCGCCCTACCCACCTGGATTTTCTCAACAACAACATCATCCACCACCTGCACCTCTGTAAGAAAGGAAGTCAGAGATGGAGGAAATGATGATGAAATACATGGAAAATACGGAAGTGATGATTAAAAGCCAAACAGTGACTATTAAAAATCTGGAAACTCAAATGGGTCAAATGACGAGCATGCTTAATAACAGACCACAGGGTTCATTGCCAAGTACCACAGAGGCAAATCCAAGAAGGGAAGGGAAGGAATAATGTCAAGCAATTACCCTTAGGTCTGGAAAACATGTTGCAGAAACTCAGCATAGCGCGCCCGCGCCACTTTTGGAAAGGGAAGACACGCGACCGCGTGGTCTAGAAATTTTTTCTGAGGAGGAAATGAATATGGAAGATTCTAGACAACAGCAAGAAGAGAAGAATAAAGAAGGTTCATTTGAGAAGCCCGTGAATAAAATACCAATAGTTCACCCTCCTGTTCCTTATCCGCAAAGATTACATAAGCAGAGGGAAGACAAGCAGTTTAGTAAGTTCTTGGAAGTATTCAAAAAGTTGCAGATTAACATACCTTTCGCTAAGGCATTGGAACAGATGCCTAGTTATGCAAAATTTATGAAAGGTATCTTGTCAAAAAATAAGAGATTAGAAGAATTTGAAACAGTAGCCTTGACGGAGGAATGCAGTGCAGTGCTTCAACATAAATTACCTCCAAAGCTGAAAATACCATACACAATTGGAAAGATGAGCTTCAGTAAATGTTTGTGTGATCTTGGGGCAAGTATTAATTTGATGCCCTTGTCAGTATTCAATTAGTTGGGATTGTCGGATCCAAGGCAGATAAATATTTCGTTACAGTTAGCTGACAGGTCGATCACTTATCCACGGGGAATTGTTGAAGATGTTTTGGTAAAAGTGGATAAATTCATCTTTCCAGCTGATTTCATTATTCTAGATTATGAAGAAGATAGGAGTATACCGATAATCCTTGGAAGACCATTTTTAGCTACAGGAAGAACCTTGATAGACGTTCAGAAAGGAGAGCTCATAATGCGAGTTCATGATCAATAAGTCACTTTCAACGTATTCAAGGCAATGAAATTTCTGACAGATGATGAGGAATGCTTCTGGGTTGATTTGGTGGATAAGGTTTAAAATGATGAAGTAGAGAACATGGTGAATCAAGAACCATTGAGAAGTGCAATTGCTAGAAATTCAGAAATAGATGATGAGGAGATTGAAGAACTTGTGCATTTTCTTGATACAACTCCACAATTTAGAAAATTCAAGACTCCGATTGAGCCATTAAAGAAAGCGAGAGAGTCATCGGTAAAATTGAAACCATCTCTTGAAACACCTCCAGAACTTGAATTGAAACCACTTCCTGATCATTTGAGGTATGCATTTTTAAATGAAAGCTAAAAATTACCTGTGATTATTTCTTCTGCACTAACATCTTTTTAGGAAGAAAAATTTCTAAGAGTCCTCAGAGAGTTCAAGTCAGCAATTGGGTGGACTATAGTAGATATAAAAGGGATCAGCCCATCTTTCTGTATGCACAAGATCCTCCTGAAAGATGATAGCAAGCCTTCAGTGGAACATCAAAGAAGACTTAATCCAATCATGAAGGAAGTGGTAAAGAAGGAAGTGTTGAAATGGCTAGATGCAGCCATTATATATCTAATTTCAGATAGTTCATGGGTGAGCCTGGTACAGTGTTTACCAAAGAAGGGTTGTATGACCGTGATTTCTAATGAGAACAATGAGTTGATTCTAACATGGACAGTGATGGGGTGGAGAGTCTGCATGGATTGCCGCATGCTTAATAAAGCTAAAAAGAAAGATCACTTTCCACTGCTGTTTATCGATCAAATGTTGGACAGACTAGCGGGGCATGAGTTTTATTGCCTTCTGGTCGGATATTCAGGCTACAATCAGATTGTAATAGCTCCAGAAGATCAAGAAAAGACAACCTTTACATGTCCGTATGGTACTTTTACTTTCAGAAGGATGTCTTTTCGTTTGTGTAATGCCCCAGCCACTTTTCAGAGGTGTATGATGACTATCTTTTCAGATATGGTGGAGCAAAATGTGGAGGTATTTATGGATGATTTTTCAGTATTTGGGGATTCTTTTGATTTGTCTTGAAAATTTGGTGATGGTTTTGAGAAGATGTATTGAGACAAACTTGGTATTGAATTGGGAAAAGTGCCATTTTATGTTACAAGAAGGAATAATTCTAGGACATAAGGTATCGAAGAAGGGACTTGAGGTGGACAAAGCTAAATTAGAAACTATTGAGAATTTGCCGCCACCAACTTTAGTAAAAGGTGTTTGAAGTTTTCTAGGACATGCAGGCTTTTACTGCAGGTTCATTAAAGACTTCTCCAAGATAACTAAACCACTTTCCAGTTTATTGGAGAAGGATGCACAATTCAAGTTTGACGAGGATTCCATGTCTGCATTTGAGCATTTGAAGCGGAGGTTAACTTCAGCACCAATAATTACAACACCGAATTGGGACCTACCATTCGAATTGATGTGTGATGCCAGTGATTATGTTGTGGGGGCTATTTTATGTTAGCAGAAGGAAAAGATTTTTCATGTGATATACTATGCAAGCAAGACCCTTACTGATGCACAATTGAACTACACCACCACAGAGAAGGAATTACTGGCAGTTGTGTATGCTTTTGACAAGTTTAGATCGTATCTGATTGGTACAAGGGTGATAGTGTACACAGATCACGGGGCAATTCGACACTTAGTGGCAAAGAAGGATGCAAAGCCTCATTTGATCAGATAGATACTACTATTACAAGAATTTGATTTGGAGATCAATGACAGAAAGGGAACTGAGAACCAAGTGGCGAACCACTTATCTCGACTAGAGAATCTGGGAAGGGAAGCAGATGAAAAGGTTGTGATTAATGAATCCTTTCCAGATGAGCAGTTATTTGTGGTGAAAGGGGAAGTGCCATGGTTTGCGGATTATGCGAACTACTTGGTGAGTAAGATGGTACCTTCTGACTTAGTTGGTTATCAAAAGAAGAAATTCTTGCATGATGTGAAGTGGTTTATATGGGATGAACCATATTTGTTCAAGCAATGTTCTGATCAGATGATAAGGAGATGTATCCCATTTAGTGAGACTGAGGGGATTTTACAGGATTATCATGCTTCTTTATATGGTGGTCATTATGGTGGAGAGCGAACAGCGACTAGAGTGTTACAAGTAGGATTTTACTGGCCGACAATTTATAAGGATGCTTACAGTTTCGTCCAGAGATGTGACAGATGTCAAAGAGTCGGGAACATTTCTAAAAGGAATGAAATGTCATTGAACACGATCCTCGAGGTGGAAATTTTTGATATTTGGGGGATAGACTTCATGGGCCCTTTCGTTTCTTCATGTGGGAATCTGTACATTTTGTTAGCAGTTGTTTATGTGTCAAAGTGGGTGGAAGTGGCAGCTCTTCCAATGAATGATGCCAAAGTGGTCCTAAGGTTTTTATAGAGGAGTATTTTCACGAGGTTTGGGACTCCAAGGGCCATCATTAGTGAGGGCCGTCATTTTTGTAATAGGCAGTTCACACAGCTCTGTTGGCTAAGTATGGGGTGAATCATCGCATTGGTACAACTTATCATCCTCAAACTAATGGCCAAGTCGAAGTTTCTAATTGAGAAGTCAAAAGAATTTTGGAGAATGTTGTGAACCCCACAAGAAAGGATTGGTCCTTAAAACTTGATGATGCTATTTGGGCATATAGAACTGCGTATAAAACTCTGTTGGGCATGTCACCTTTTCAGCTGGTTTATGGCAAAGCCTGTCACCTTCCTATGGAGCTTGAGCACAAGGCATATTAGGCAATTCGGAAGCTAAATTTTGATTTGAAGGCTGCAGGAGAAAAATGCCTACTCCAACTCAATGAGTTGGATGAATTCAGACTACAGGCGTATGAAAACTCAAAGATATACAAGGACAAGGTGAAGAAATGGCATGATCACAAGATCATAGATAGAGTATTTGAGTCGGGACAAAGAGTTTTGCAGTTTAATTCTCGACTTAAACTTTTTCCTGGGAAGCTCAAATCAAGGTGGTCAGGGCCATTCACAGTGAAGACATTTTTCCCACATGGGGCAGTAGAAGTGTTCGACAAGTTCCCGGACAAGCCGTTTAAAGTGAATGGACAGCGGCTGAAGCATTATTTTGGTGGCGAGGTTGACAAACAAAAAGTAACCTCGATTCTTTGTTCAACATGAAAAGTCAGAGATAGTTAAGCTAATTGACTATAACTTAGCGCTTGATAGGAGGCAACCCATTGTTTCTATCCTTAACTCTTGTTTATATTTAGTTTCATGTTCCTATTAGTATTCATAGCATACTTTGTGTTAAATTAGTATTATGGGAGCTGACTGAGCGTATGATGAGACGTGGGAGTAGCAGAGAAAGTATTGTGTTAGGATAGTCATGAATACATAATTATCAATTCATGTTTTGATTTTGGAGGCTTGATATCTAATAATGATAGTTGTTGATTGAATAGGTGTATTGGAGTGGATTCATCGCTGCTTTGATGTATTTAGGATGCAAGATTGATAGTGCAGAATACAGGTTCACGTGACCGCGCCATGAAAGCCTTGAGAAACCGTGCGCCCGCGCTGAAAGTCTGTGCAGAAAGGTTAATTGCGCGCCTGCGCCATTTCCCTATTCAGAAACCGCGCGGCCGCGCTCGACATCGAATTTGAAAAAAAAATTGGATTTAAAGACGTGTCTTGTACCATATTTTCCATCATTTAAAATAACAGAGAGCGTATTTCATTGTTCTCCAAAACACGCACGACTCTTCCTTTCTAAACCGTTCCAAATTTAAGGTGTAACGTCTCATTTCCACTGCTTGATTATCGCATCAGTTATCCTACCCACGTTCAACATCTACACTGATAAAACTATGGCTTCAGTGGGTTTGTGAAAAACAAGTTTGGGGGTTCTCTGTGCAACGAATATATCACTCACGATTATATCAAGCAAGTTTTCTTCTTCATCAATTTCAAATGGGTCCTAAGCGTGCACGTTCTATCACTCCATCATCATCATCTTCCTCCAGTAGTCAAGGCGAGGATATTGTGGATCATACTAAATTTCTCAGTCTGGAGGCACAAATGGAGTACTATAGAATAGTGGCAAACACATTTATGAAGGAACGAGGCTTCAAGCCTGAGAAGCAAGATGGGCAACTGTGGGATATGATTCGAGAAAAAGGATGGGGAGGATTGATGAGTGAGTTTTATACACATGAATTGGATACATTCGGGCTTAATTTATTGTTATTCTCAAGTCTTTTAGAATAGTTTTTATGTATTTGTGTTCATTCATGCATGTTTTACATTATTTTGTAGGATTTGGGACAAAAGTTACGGGGATCGACGTTTGGGGTGGCTAGATTCGCGTTTTCGCCTTGCCATTTACACAGCAGTCACTTCAGAACCAATTTGAGTATTTCTACGGACCTTATTTCGACAAACTTAAAGAATGAAAGTTGTAGATCTACTTCTCCTCTTTCTGGATCATCTTGAATCATCGAAATCGGAGTTCGGACGAAGAAGTTATGGCCATTTTCCCAAAAGACGTCGGAGTAGAAAATTTCCAAAAAAAGCACTAGCGCCGGGGCGCTAATTTCCAGGCAATTTCCAGCGCCGGGGCGCTATAAGGCAGAGTTTGAGCGTCGAGCCCAGTGCTGGGGCACTGGGGGAAGGGTTTGATGCGGCCTGGATGCATTTTGGGCGAATTTTGACACCTTTTTGACTCCAAATTGGATTGGGTTTGTTCCTAACCTAAAAATTTGACTTGTAACCTATAAATACATGATGGGAGGCATAAAATAAAGGGAGATTACATAGATTAGACTAGATTAAACACGCCATTAGATTAGACATTAACCCTAGTTCTTATTAGTTTAGGAGATTGAAATAACTTGGAGATCATTGAAGATCAAGAGCAGGAGCAAGAGGGGAGCATCAGATTTGCTGACAACAGATTATATTATCTTCTCTTATCATACTTTTATCATTTAATGTCTATTCAATTGTGAATTCTTGGTTTTAATTCATTAATTATGAACTAACCCTTTTATTAAGATTTCAATTGAACTTTTTATGGTTTTGAATTGATTATTTAATTTATTCCAATTATTTGTGTTGAAGTGAATTGTTCATCTTGCTTTGAGTTTATTGATTAATTATGTGATCAATAATTACCTTGTTACTCTAGAAGGAATTGGGAAAGGAATTCTAGGGTTAGAACTGGGCTTGGTGACATGTGACTTAGTTATTTGTACAGTGAATAATTAGGTTTGTGAATAGAATGAGAATATCTATTTGCCGCATGTAACATAAGAGAAATTGGGTTTGTAGCGAGTTTAATTCAATTGTTTTGCATAGAGATTTAGCAAAATTAATCTGGGTTAAATAGAAGGCAATTGATCACTCGAGAGAGGGCTTTTGGTATTTGAGAATTTCTGTTAACAATTCAGTAGATATAATAATTGGGATAGTTGAATAATTGAGATATAATTCATAATTGGGGATATTGGAGTCTTAATTCTTATTTATCTGAATTCCATCAATTCTTAGTTGTTTATTTTCTTTCTTTTAGAATAATCTTTTTGTTTTGTTTAATTTAGTTTTCTTAAATCTAGAAATCACAATTATTGGTTGTTTAAATAAAATTGATTTGGTTAAGAATTAGTACTTGGTGATTTTTATTAAATAATTCCTCGTCGGAACGATACTCTACTTTTACTTTATTACTTGTTGACCGTGTATACTTGCACGTATTCATTGATTGCGAAATCAATCAACAAGTTTTTGGCGCCGTTGCCGGGAAATTAATTTAATAATTATTTACCAATATTAATTTCAATCAAATTAGTCTTAATTTAAACATTTTTATTTTTATTTTTATTTCTCATTCTCTTCCTATATTTCTCTCTTTTTAGGTACTATGGACGACTTTGCGTATCAATGGCCATACACAAACATGACTCAACCACGGGGAGCGGAGATTGACAGACTCAGAAAACTT
This sequence comes from Panax notoginseng, assembly GCA_016801055.1. Classification (NCBI taxonomy): domain Eukaryota; kingdom Viridiplantae; phylum Streptophyta; class Magnoliopsida; order Apiales; family Araliaceae; genus Panax; species Panax notoginseng. Next base: position 116,385,343 of record CM029019.1, read on the forward strand.
TCTGCATTATCAGCACAGATGGAGACACTTTCGAGGATGCTTGAAGCTTTTGAAGCTCAACGTCGTCAAAGTGTGGTGGTTACTTGTGATTATTGTGCTAGAAATCATATGAGTCATCAATGCGCCATCAGTTTCGAGCCGGTACAGTATAGTGGTGATTACCCCAATAGTTATGTCTATACCAACAACTATCATCAGGATTGAGGGTATCACCCAAATTTTTCATGGAGTAACAATCAATATCAATTTTATGCTCCAAGTCCAACATACCCACCGGATTTCTCGTGTCCACCTCCACTACAACAGGAAGAACATTCAAATTGGGAGGAAGCCTTGGAAAAATTCATTAGAGCGTCTGAAAAAAGGAGTGAGGAGAGTGATAAGAGATTTGATCAAATGGAGCTAAGTATACAAAGTCAGAATGCATCAATCAAGAATCTGGAAAATCAATTGGGACAGATAGCACATGCGTTGAACAACCATCCTCAATACACTTGGCTCTATGACATGGATGACGAGACTGATGTTGAGCCCGAACCAAACCTGCAATCGGATGTGCCAAATGATATAGATGTTGAAAGAGAGGAAAGACTTGGAGACCAACAAAAGGAGATCGGCAAAGATCTAACTTTGAGTACCAACGAAGATGAGCCAATCTTGATAGTGTCCCATGTACCTTCTCCACCAAAGTTCAAGAATCCGAGTAGTTTTGCAAAACCATGCCCAATTGGCAGTCATGTCGTCGGCAAAGCTCTTTGTGACATAAGAGCTAGTACAACTGTGGAGTCATGGTGGGTTGAAAAGGAGAAGATAGAGGAAGATCCCATTGTGTTTACTAAGCTTCAATGCCCCAATTGGATCATAGATATAATGGAGAAAATACCTAGTTGTTGGACGTTCTTAATAGGGAACCTATCTATAAAGAGCATGCTAGGTGACTTTAATTCAAGGGGTTTTGCTAATGGAAACCTCCCAAAAGAGACATTTCTACTGATGGATGGAGGGTTTCTCAACTTTCGAAGAGAATTGGATAGAGAATTGAAGAAGTCAGGCTGAGACTATAAAACAAGCGCTTATTGGGAGGCAACCCAAGTTTAATTTTTATTTTTAGTTTTTATTAGGTTTTATATTAGTAGTTTTGAATTTGCATTTATTTAGGATTTAATAAAATTGCTTCTATCATTGTTTTACAGGTTATTCAAGTCAAATTCAAGTGTGGTGCCCAATTTGTTCCATGTGCTTAGCTTATTCTCCAAACTTAGTGGACAATGAGGAAGATTGCTATATTTTCAGGGAAGTCCTCTGCTTTATTTTTTTATATTTCATCCATTGAGGACAATGTCTAGTTTAAGTTTGGGGGCATTTTAGTGTCGTATTGCATATAGTTAGTTATCTGCATAGTAGTTCATTTTTTTTGTGTTAGCATTGTGTTTTTTTTAGGTTGCATATAGTACATGGTAGTTATTTGCATATTAATATATGTGTTGCATTAGTATGTGTTCATGTAGTATAATTGCATTTTTTTTGCATGAATATGTGTAATTGGTTGGTGTGGTCTAAGCTCGGCCTATGATAAGATTGGTTTTGCATGTTAACTTGAACAATGTTAATAATTGATGATGAGTTCTAATTTTAATCATGATGACAATTTGAGCCTGTCTGAAACTTATGTAACCGGTTAGCACTTAAAGTTTAACTGTTTTAATCCAATTGGTTCAAGGGTTTCATAATTTGTTTCTGAGGGAAAATCTTGGTTAAAATTTAAGGAAATTAGTGAACTGGCGGTAAAGGTTGGAATGACGTAAAAGCTTGAGTTTGGGGGAATCTATGGGGTATATATATATACAAAATGAAAATGAAAAAAAAAAAGAGAAAAAATGATGAAAAGAAAAAAAAATAGAAAATCTAGAAAAAGAAAAAAAAGAGAATAAACACCGTGGCATGCTTGTCTAGTTTTGTGGCCTTTATTACTTGAGTAAGTAAGCCCGAGGGGATTGTCTTTACACCTAGCGCCCTAAGGTCTTAATGACTTGGGAGTCGTTGGTCGAAAACTCGTTAAGGTAGCACTGAAAAGCCTAAGGGAATAAGACATTGCACAGTCATGAGAAAAAAAAATGAAAAAAACACGAGAAAGAGCAAAAATGCCCTCGTGGTTGAATAAAAGTATAAATAAATCTTGTATTTACCCTTAGACTTGGTAATTGCTTAGTTTTAATCGGAGTTGTCATGTTCACAAAAGTAATTGAATTGGAACTGAAATTTTCCTTGAAGTTTGTTATGTGATTATCTTAAATTGTGGTTGGTTAGAATGGTTAACAAGCACACACACATAACATGGGTGATGACAGGTTTGGATTGACTAATAGTTAGAGTTATGGATTTTGACTTGATTGGATATATTGTTTGAGTACCAATGGTAACTTTGGGCCTGTTGTTATATTTCATACTGATTTGTTACTGGGATCGTATGTATATTAGGAAGTAGATCATGCATATGCATTCATGTAATTGAGTTAGTTTGTTTATTTTTAGTTCTTTTGTGTTTTTGCTTGAGGACAAGCAAATGTTTAAGTTTGGGGTATTTGATGAGTGAGTTTTATACACATGAATTGGATACATTCGGGCTTAATTTATTGTTATTCTCAAGTCTTTTAGAATAGTTTTTATGTATTTGTGTCCATTCATGCATGTTTTACATTTTTTTGTAGGATTTGGGATAAAAGTTACGTGGATCGACGTTCGGGGTGGCTAGATTCGCGTTTTCGGCTTGCCATTTACACAGCAGTCACTTCAGAACCAATTTGAGTATTTCTACGGACCTTATTTCGAAAAACTTAAAGAATGAAAGTTGTAGATCTACTTCCCCTCTTTCCGGATCATCTTGAATCATCGAAATTGGAGTTCGGACGAAGAAGTTATGACCATTTTCCCAAAGGACGTCGGAGTAGAAAATTTCAAAAAAAAGACCTAGCACCGGGGCGCTAATTTCAAGGCAATTTCCAGCGCCGGGGCGCTATAAGGCAGAGTTTAAGCGTCGAGCCCAGCGCTGGGGCGCTGGGGGAAGGGTTTGGTGCGGCCTGGATGCATTTTGGGCGAATTTCGACACCTTTTTGACTCCAAATTGGATTGGGTTTGTTCCTAACCTAAAAATTTGACTTGTAACCTATAAATACATGATGGGAGGCATAAAATAAAGGGGGATTACATAGATTAGACTAGATTAAACACGCCATTAGATTAGATATTAACCCTAGTTCTTATTAGTTTAGGAGATTGAAACAACTTGGAGATCATTGAAGATCAAGAGCAGGAGCAAGAGGGGAGCATCAGATTTGCTGACAACAGATTATATTATCTTCTCTTATCATACTTTTATCATTTAATGTCTATTCAATTGTGGATTCTTGGTTTTAATTCATTAATTATGAACTAACCCTTTTATTAAGATTTCAATTGAACTTTTTATGGTTTTGAATTGATTATTTAATTTATTCCAATTATTTGTGTTGAAGTGAATTGTTCATCTTGCTTTGAGTTTATTGATTAATTATGTGATCAATAATTACCTTGTTACTCTAGAAGGAATTGGGAAAGGAATTCTAGGGTTAGAACTGGGCTTGGTGACATGTGACTTAGTTATTTGTACAGTGAATAATTAGGTTTGTGAATAGAATGAGAATATCTATTTGCCGCATGTAACATAAGAGAAATTGGGTTTGTAGCGAGTTTAATTCAATTGTTTTGCATAGAGATTTAGCAAAATTAATCTGGGTTAAATAGAAGGCAATTGATCACTCGAGAGAGGGCTTTTGGTATTTGAGAATTTCTGTTAACAATTCAGTAGATATAATAATTGGGATAGTTGAATAATTGAGATATAATTCATAATTGGGGATATTGGAGTCTTAATTCTTATTTATCTGAATTCCATCAATTCTTAGTTGTTTATTTGCTTTCTTTTAGAATAATCTTTTTGTTTTGTTTAATTTAGTTTTCTTAAATCTAGAAATCACAATTATTGGTTGTTTAAATAAAATTGATTTGGTTAAGAATTAGTACTTGGTGATTTTTGATAAATAATTCTTCGTGGGAACGATACTCTACTTTCACTTTATTACTTGTTGACCGTGTATACTTGCACGTATTCATTGATTGCGAAATCAATCAACAAGGATTTACTGCAACCTCTATGCCTGCTCCCATGGGTATTGTTTGAAAATTTTATGCTAATGTCAAAGATTCTATGAATGGGTTATCAATGGTTCGAGGAGTTCAAGTAGACCTCAATCAATCAGGGTAGCTTTCAGAATACTCGACACTCTACCGACTGGGTATGATAATTGGGTCGAGGCTGCCCGTTTTGAGATGAATTTGGACGAAGTCATCACTGACTTGTGCATTCCAGGAACGCAGTGGACTTGTAGGGCAAAAACGAATCAGCCTCGCACTTTCTCTGCCTCATCCCTGAATCGTTATGCAAAGGCTTGGAATTTGTTTATATGTGCGAAGATTGTACCTTCGACGCATCAGCATGAAATCACAACTGAGAGGGCTATCATTTTGTGGGGAATAGTTATAGGTAAATACATCGATGTGGGCCATCTCATTAATCAGAACATATTATGTTACATGAGGGGGAGCACTACGGGAAGTATCCCATATGCGTTTGTTATTGCTAGTCTGTGTGCACAGCAAGGAGTCCGTTGGGGTGATGAACAGATGCAAAGTCCTAGCCAAGATATCACCCATGCGACGATTGCCAAATTCAAGGATTGGGCAGGAGGTGCGCCACACTCGAGGGGGAAAGGTTTCATCCTTTAACCCGCATCCTCGGTGCCTCCACCACAGTCTACACATAAAACTGAGGCAGGAACGTCAACACAAGCCACTCAAAGCCACTGCTATCCATGATGACCGTCATCTCCGAAGGTTGGAGCGGAAGGTCGATTTTATGTATGATAACTTTGCAGCGTTTGATACGGGGTTGACGAGGTCGCTAGCAGAGGCGTTTGCGCATCTGGGTACTACACTCGAGTGGCCACAATTTGGGACAGCCGTGCCATTTCCACCACCGGATTCACTACCCAAAGAAGGTGGTGCAGCTGATCAGTAGGGGAGTTCTTCTAACCCTATACCTTCATTTATTGGGACACTGAATATTTGAAGTTTGGGGGTATTGGGTAGTAGGTAGTTGCATGTAGTGTTTTCATATTAGTTTAAATTTTATTTATGTTTAGTTTGCATTTTATGTTTTTTTAGTCATGAGGATATGTGTTAGTATATGTTAGTTGCATTATATGTTTAGTTGCATGTCTCGCATTTCTAGCTATGTAGAATTTATGTCTAGCCAATGATGAATTTGAATATTGAAGGATTGTTAAGTTTAATGAATAACATAAGCTTAGATATAACGTTTTACATGATGTAATCTATAGTGCTGTTTAGATGCTTTCGGTTTGCGCTGATGTGTTCACAAATACTTGTAGGCATAAGGGTTATGTGTTTTATTGTTGGACAGGAAATATGGTTTTAAAAATAGAATTGTGTAAAAAATTGACTTAAGCTATGAAAACATTGATAATCAAGCTTTGGGAACACATTGGCATGCTTATTATTATTATATTTGAAAAAAAAATAAAACTACCATGGTTAGTCTTGTTTCGAGGCCTTTGTTACTTGAGCAAGTATGCCCGAGGGGATTGTCTTTACACCTAGCACCCTAAGGTCTTTTATGGTTTGGGAGTCGTTGGTTGAAAGCTCGCTAAGGGGTAACACTATTAGCCTAATGGAATGGGGCATTGCACAGCTATATGATATTAAAAAAATTAGCAATAAACACCGCGGGAAAGAGCGAATTTCGCCCTCGTGAGTTAAAATAAAGCAGTTTAAACCCATTATTGAACCTTAGTTTGTGTTGATATGTTAGAGTAGTCTTTGTTGCATTAGTATACATGAATCTTGATTTAGATTACAATTTTCTATTTTGAGCAGTTTAGCATGTGTATTCTTTGCTTTAATCAAGTTTTAGTGAATACAACACACACACACACAGCCTCTTTATAGCATATATGGGTTATTTTAGTGTATGATATTATGTCTATAGCTTAGTTTGAATTTTTATTCTTGAATCTGGATAATTCGTTGAGGCGTATTGGACTGAAATTCTATTTTAGCTGAAAAAATGTGGGACTCATTTGCATCATAATCTAGTTGCATAGCATGTAGTTGCATTTTCAGTGTTTAATGTAGTATGCCTTGCTTGAGGGAAAGATATAGTTTAAGTTTGGGGATATTTGATAAGTAGGTTTTATACCTACTTATTGGATATCAATTCACGAGAATTATGCTCATCTCAAGTACATTTTAGTATGTTGTTAGTTCATTTTACATTATTTTGCAATATTCGTAATTAGAACTCCTCTGGTATGGAAATGCAGGAAATGGCGTGATTTGGCATTGACAATGTGGTATGAGACTGACTAAGGCTTAGCAAATGGAATGTGTGTTGACAAGGAACTGAGTGTTGTGAAGGACAAACAACAAACAACAACAGCAGATAGCAGTATGCAGCAGACAGAAGCAGCGCGGCCGTGCTGCTTGACAAAGTATTCCTCGCGCGCCCGCCCTATATACAGGCAGAGGGTAAAAGAACACACCACGTGCCCGCGCGGCTGAACAAGCTAGATGTCACGCGCCCGCGCCCGTTTTGTACTGCAATCACACGCGGTCGCGCGCATTATCTGAAGCTGTTATTTGACTTATGTTTTTTAATTTGAAATTTAAGCGTGGTCTTATCTAAAACTATTCTGGTTGGTACCAGACGTAAATTAAGTATGTTTTTATCAGTTTTTCATATTGGTAACTAGGGTTATAAGCATTGAACTAATCCTATAGAGGATTTGAGCATAAACTTAAGATTTTCTACATCTTCTCTTGAATTCAGTTATTATATAAATATTCATTTCATTTTACTAGAAATTATTGGAGATTTGGATAGCATTCTGGAACGAATTCTACAATTGGGTTTGATCAATTCTATCTTCTCTCTCAATTGTGATATTTATTCTCAATGTGTTACTATAATCCCATAATGGTTTTAGGTTCAGAAATGAATTAAATTCCATTATGGGATTCTAACGAATTTTGATATGTAGTCTATAATTAATTGCCTGATTGCTTGATTGTTCGTATATCATTGGAAATTCTGTTATGATTAATTGGATTGCATGAATGTTTGATCACCATTCATTTTATATGCTTATATGGAATTGAAAAATGACATGTGAACATGGCTGTAATCATAATAGCATGCGTTTATGAGGCTGAAATGTTTAGCTTTATATTTCGTGAACCAGATAGAAATATATTGTTTCACTGTGTGTAGTAATATAAGAGCTTGTGCTTCAATTCAATTTTGCTAAAATTTCACATAGGAATATAGTGATTTTGGCATTATTGTCGATTATATGATTTCTATCGCAATGTGGATGTTATGTAAACAGGTCATAATTTATTGAAAAATAATTATGTCTACATTTGTGCTCTTAGCTAATTTTCCATGATAAATGTATAATTGTGCATGATGGTATTATTTAGATGAAATATGAAATGAAATTAGAATCCCATTATTTCCAAATTTGATTTCATTAAATTAGTCTTGTGTTTTATTCATTAATTGAATATAGATTAAGCGTAATTGTGAATTATTTGTTTAAGCATGTAAAAATAGTGATACAATTGGTGTATGATAGTTTAACTTTAAAACCTTTCTACGTGGATCGATACTGTTCTTACTATGTACTACTTGTTGACCCATGTATGCTTGGATGAGTTAGAGTCCTTTTGTTAAGACTAAAAAGGAGGCAACAAATAACCCGATATTTTCTATATAAATAAATAAGAAATTTTTGCATTTAATTTTTTTTTATTTTAAAGGTGGGAATATGAGCCAGGTAATGTGTATGTATATTAGGGATAAATAAAAATTTATTTATTTCCTGAATAATTACAAATAAATTTTTAAAGATTTATTAATCATTATAAACTATATTTTTATAGTAATTAATTTTATAGTAGAAATGATTTTTGTATTTATTTTTCATGAAAATAAATTTATATATTATTTAGATAATATATGAAATGATTATTAGTATTATTATAATATGTGAATTTATTTAGATTAGTGAAGTTAATTATTTTAACTTAATTAATAATGTTTTATATGCAAAATAAATTAGATATGGAAGCCAAACCCTAATTTTAGATTTTGATCAAGGAATGAGAATAATAATATAATATTATTTTTATATCAGTGCTATAAACATGTACTTTACACATAGTCTGATAATGGTTGGTCAATTGTGGTGTAGCATGTTAAAACCCAATTTTTAATTTGTTAACCCTAATTCAAAAAGTCAATTACGACTTTAAGAATTTTTTTCTTACAAACACTCAACTAAACTCTCTCAACTCCAAGCCTCCGAAAATACCTTGCTAGATCAGTCATAAATCAAGTCCCACCACCTTCATTAACAATTCAGAAGCTTAGAATCAAAAATTTTCAAAGTAAGATATAAAACCCTACTAAGAATCTGATCTTAATTAATGTGTTAGATGTTAGTTTTTTTGTGTTAAATATGTTGTTAGTAGTGTATAATGATGATCTGGGTTGATAGATGTTAAATCCATAACATCTATAGGCTCAGATCTAGTGTTTTACAAAATCTGAAAAATTTTCTAATGTGGTCTGACAACCGAATGTCAGACCTTCTAGATCTCAGTGTGTGTATTGTTTTGGTGTTTTAAGTGTTTGATATTGTAGTGTGCTATGAGATCTTTACTCTAGAACTTGAATCAAGGTCATATCATGAGCAAATTGTAAGATATTGATGGTCCAAAGTCGTTGACCGGCCATGACTGGACGTTTCTGGGTAACCCAGAAACTGCCGAAAGGGCTTGACAACTTATTCAAGTGCCCAGATCTTTCTTGTGTTTATTGTTTTGTTCTTGTTCTTGTATCCAGGTTGTAGTATGTCATACTAAGTGTTAATTAAAGCTTTTAGATCGTCTAAACATTTATCAGGTAGATCACAGTGAACGGTCAAATCAAGCCGGAAGACCATGACATACGTTTTCTGGGTAACCCAGAAAACGCATGACCAGTTCTTCTGACATGGTTTGACCGGCATGTATCTTAAGCTGGTAATGTTGTTATGATGATGCTATGTAATAGATCTGTACACCTCCATGTTGTCTACACACTGAAAGCTTAAGATCACTAAAATATCACATAGATAGCAAGTTGTGGAAGCCCAAAGTAGGCCTCACGAACTGTTCTTCATTTCGGGGCAACCCAGAAAATGAAGAACAGCTCTGACAGCCACTTTGGAGGCTCAGATCTCTTTTGTTATATGTTGTTTGTTCATGTTTGTTGTTGAATCATGTAGTCTTGAACTAGCACTATTGTGATAACCCGAGATTTCGAATATTCAAAATTTTACGAATAATTTTTTTTTTACATAATATTAATATTGATTATTAATTTTGTGAAAAGTTTCTGTGATACGAGTCTCGGGAAGGTCGATTTGTGTATTGACTAATAAAAATTAGAGTAGAGTTGTGCTTAACAGCTTTAGAAACCCTAACCCTAATTTCTGGATAGGGATTCGATAGAAAATATAATTAATATAATTATATTAATGAGTATGTGTTTGTTCCGAAGAGATTTATTGATCAATGATTGATCGGATAAGGTTTAAAATAATAAACCCTAATAAGAGATTAGAAACCCTAATCTCAAGTTTAGAAATCCTAACGTACAGTTAGTAACCCTAAATAAATGCCGGGAAACCCTAATTTAAAATCTAGGAATCCTAAACCCTAATTAAAAAACTCTAATCCTAATTGGCAAGCCTAATGTGTTTGTTAAACTTTAATATGATTAGAAAACCCTAATTATATTTTTGTTATCTTAATTTCTATTTTACAAACCCTAATTATAATTTAGAAATTTTATTTTTCTAATTAAAACCCTAATTAGAAAATAATCCTAGAAGTAAAAGTTTAAAACCTAAGGGTTAAGACCTTAGGGTTAAAACCCTAAGGGTTTGTGCAATTGACTAGAATGCCATTAAAAATATATAGAGAATGACCAAAGCGCCCTTTTTGAATAATTTAGTAAGCTAACTTGTAGAAATTGTCAAGACTTTAGTAGGTGGCCAACTAAGTTGACAATGTGACTAAAAATCTCAGCACATCTGATCTCATTTGACACCTAGCATGCTTGTATACAATGTATCTATGTTATATAAAAGAATTAGAGAGAGAAAGTGTAACCATTTTACTTATTTTCTCTCCAAGCTCTCACCAACTCTCTCTCTCAGAATTCCTTAAGTATATCAGTCCTAGAATCAGCCCTAGATCAACCAATATTAGATTAGGAAGATCAAGATCAAGATTTGAATAAGAAGGTATAAACCCTAAAATCTAATTTAATCTTGTATGCTAAGAAAGTTTTTGTGTTTAAGTGTTTAGAATCTTGCTAATGGATGTTTTATAAAGATCTATGATGATCTATCATGAATCCATAGCATCAAAGTGGGTAAAAACTTTGTTTTTCAAAAACTGCCAAGAACATGTTTTGTGGTCTGACAATCGAATGTCAGTGGCCACATATCATTTCTTGTTTAAAATTTATGTTGTTTTAAGTTTTGGATTTGTAGCCTGATATGTTGTCTTTAATCTGGAAGTGGTATTAGAGTCATTAGATGTCTGGATTTGAAGATATAATCGGTTAAAACCTGTTGACCGACGTTGACAGGGCGAATTCTGGGTAACCCAGAAATTCGTTTTCAGCGTCTGACAACCTCTTTAAGCCCCTTGATCTGTCAGTTGTGTTAATGTTTTGATGATATGTTGTATTCATATTGTATCTTGTTGTGTGGACTCTAGATCCCTGGCCTTAAAACTCTTAAACACTCCATATCTCGAATGTAGCAAGTAGTCAAAGTAGCCTACTCGGCCATGTTAGCAGTTTTCTAGAATTTCCAGAAAACCGGATGAACATCCCTTTGACAGGGTTTGACCGGGTCCTATCTTGTGGATCAGTTGATGTTAAACTGATTTGTGGTCATTGTAATGTTCCTTGACATGTATACTATAGATTTGAACCACGAAACCACTTAAAAGATCACCAGAACACTTAGCTAATTGAGCTCAAAATGAGACCCTCGAACTGCCTTGGGTTTCTGGGTTACCCAGAAAACCCAGGTACGATCTGACAGTTAGTTAGGATGACTAGATCTTGCTAGATGGTTAAGTTATGACTCTGGTGATGATTGAAAATTGTAGTACTACAAGGATACTACAAGATCAATGCACAAACTATCCCAGAAACACACTAGATTAAAAACTACGAACGGTCAAACGTGGACCCTTAAACACGAAGCTGTTAGTGTTCTTGAGCTCAAGAACACCAATAGTGACGCTTTGTGTCGCTAAAGGGCTATAGCGACGGTTTTATTTATTTTATTTTCTGAATATTTCAGAAATTATTTAAAATTAGAAATAAATTATAAAAATTATTAAAAATGGTTTTAAAAATTATTTTAAATTATGAAAAATAATTTTTGACCAATTGGAATATTTTTCTTTAATATTTATAATTATTTAAATATTAAAGATATTTAATTTATTTACTTAGTGTATATAATAAATTAGAGGAAAATAATTTAATATTATAAAAAATTATTTTAAATAAGAATAATGTATTTAAAAATATTTTGAGCTATAAAATGTAACTTTTAATATTTTTGGAGAATTTTTATTAATAAATTAATATTAACGATATTAGATTTATTTAATTATTAAATTAAATAAATAAGATGAAAATGATTTTATTGATTTAAAAATCATTTTAATTAAGAATAGAGTGTTAGAAAATATTTGAGACTATAAAATATTATTTTCAATATTTTTTGGAGAATTCTCATTAATAAATTAATATTAACGATATTACATTTATTTAATTATTATATTAAATAAATGAATTAAAAATGATCTTTATTGATTTAAAAATCATTTAAAAATGAGAAAAATATTTTAAGTTATAATTAATAACTTTTAATATTTTGATAATAATTTCATTAATATTTAAATATTAATGGTGATGATTTAAGAATAATTTTAATTATTTTAAAAATTATTTAAGTTGAATATTGACGATTTAAAAATATTTTAAGTTATTAAAAATAACTTTAATATTTTGACAAGTATAACATTAATATTTTTATATTATTAAATATTAATGATAATAAGATTATTTGATAATTAAATCATTTAAAAATGATTTAAGTGTTTGAAAAATTATTATAAATTATAATAATTGTTTATAAATTATTAAAAGCTTCCAACAAATATTGTTAATGATAACTAACTTATCTAAAATAATATTGAAACTTAGAGACCAAGTTTAATTGACAATAAATGTGTTAATTGTCGGCTATAGTGACCAGAACACCGAGAATGAACCGAAGTTCAACCATACCGAACTAGTTAGACTTGATAAGTGTTTATATAGGTTATAAACACTAATGTGGCTATGTGGTAATGTGCCTAGGAGACAGATTGACTGTGAATTACAGTGTTACGTGTTATAAAATATTGTGCTAATTGTGAGACCGATATTATTGATTATACGTCTTTCAAATGCAGATAAATTTATTGTGTAGCTGTAAACAGCGGAAGAGACAACTTTCCTAACTCAACCTTGAGTTAATATTGTTTAAATATTATAGTGGTTAATTATTGCTGATTATACCACATCCAAGAATTTATTGTTAATTATTCGCAGTTAGTTCATGTTTAATAATTCAAATTGAATTACTGATTCGTAAAATATACATTCGTAGAATAACTGTTGTTGGATATTCATATCCGTAGAAGCTAATATTGACAATACAGATAATTTCTATTTATTGTCAAATTATGTTGAGAAATGTCTTAGCTAATTATTCTGGCTAGACGAACATTTGTTAGAACTTGATAGATTCGAGAAGAGAATTCAATTGTTATTGACAGATCGATGCCAATTATTTCGACTAGATCGATAAGTAAATAGAAATTGAAATCATTGAATTTCGTTGTTAAATCAAATCTTGATTCTGAGACTTAGAAGAACAACCTTTTATATAAAGGGAACACTTTTAGTCGTATATAGGGTACTAGGAGTTGGCCGGCTCTAAGTACTAGCAGAGGGGTATGATTTAATCTTTATGGTTATCTGATACACCTGCGTATATGTCAAAGTAAAACTTTAATATATACCCGAGAAGAGAAGTTCAAGATCCAACGGATCGCTCAGCATAAATCTGAAAAATATTCCACTTTGCTATTTCGTAGAATAAATTCTTGATTATTCATTTGAATATCGTAGAAAACCTTGACAGCGTTGTACTCTTTCATTATCAGATTATTATTGTGGAGAATGTGAGAAGACTTGATATTGATTTCTATACTTTTATTGTATGTCTTAACTTGTGGGGCAAACTTGTTGCTCACCCTTTTTGTATATCTATAATGATAGATTTGTAATGTCAAGGTTAGATGACCTGGGACTAATGTATTAACAATCTTTGTTAATGACTTATGTATTACTATTTCTATATGAATGGGTAGTTAGATGTTATTATATTGTGGATCGTGAACACTAAACTCGGGGGTCAGGTAACCTGGATTTGGGGGCGTCACAACTACAATAACTGACCACCAACATTCCCAGAAACATTACATTTTACTAATTAAGCTTGGTCAAACTAGTAACCCTTCAAACCGGCTATGAAGATCTGGGTTCGCTGAAGAATACAATCTGCGACAGTTTTGTCACTAAAGCAACTTTTAGCGACGGATAATTTCTAAAAATAATTATTATATTTAATAAATAGAAAAAAAAATAGTTTTTAATTATTAAAAATACATAATAAATTACTAAAAATTATTTTAAAGCCTAAAATTAGTTTTTAATAGTTTTTAATATATTTTATAAATATTTAATATTTTTAAAATATTAAAGGTATTTAATTATTATAATAAATAAATTATTTAAAAATAATTTTAATACTTGAAAAATCATTTAAAATTATATTATAATATAAAAAAATATTTTAAGTTATTTTTAATGACTTTTAATATTTTGTGATAAATTTCATTAATAAATTAAGATTAATGATAATTAAGTTATTTAATAAATGTATTAAATAAACTAATTAAAAATGATTTTATTATATTAAAAAATCATTTTCAATAATAATAATAAGGTATTTAAAAACATTTTAAGTTATAAAATATAACTTTTAATATTTAAAGGATAATTTTATTAATAATTTAATATTAATGATATTAAATTTTTTTAATAATTATATTAAATAAATAGTTTTAAAATGATTTTATTGATTCAAAAATCATTTAGAAAGGATATAAATGAATTAAAAATATTTTAAGTTATAATTAATAACTTTTAATATTTTGATAAATAGTACATTAATATTTAAATATTAATGGTAATTCTTTAAAAATAATTTTAAATGTTTTAAAATTCATTTAAGGGTAAAATTAATACTTTAAAAATATTTTGAGTTATTATAAATAACTTTGATGTTTTGGCAATGGTTTCAATAATAGTTTAATATTATTTAAATGTTAATGATAATAGAATTATTTAATATTTATATTATTTAAAAATGATTTCAGTGTTTGAAAAATCATGATAAATTATAATAATTATTTAAAAATTATTATAAGGCTATGAAAAATAATTCGACTGATATTTAAATTATTTAAACGAATATTGATAAAGTCTTAGACTCGATAATTGCCCGATAAAGACGTCGGTACACCGACATTTTTCAAAAATTGATCTGGACTTAGATAATTTGATTAGATACGTGTTTGTTTGTGATCCAATGAATGTTAAACATGTGTGACAATGTGATTAGGTTATGTGCTTACTGCAATAAGCAGTATTATGTATTACGATATGTTATTCTAATCAGTAAAATGATCTTATTACAGATATGTTACTATATAAAAGATAAAACTAAGTTGCATATTGTAAGCAGCAGACCAGGCAAGTATCATACCTTTGCATTTACTTTATGCAATGGACATAAGTAAGAAAGTTTCAGAATTATATTATTATTGTGCCAGATTATTAATCCTATTGTTATATATATTATATTCGATCATTGTTTATCAATACAGTACTATAGTATAATTCAGATATTTATTCTGTTCGTTAATTTCTAAATATGGTTATACAAGTGTCCTCACTAGGAGAATCATTGTATTTAACCACATGTTGATACACATTTATAAATTTCCAGTATGTATATGTTAACTTAAGAGTCGTCTAAGCTATTTGCTTTGGCTAGACACGAACTTAGAAATATTGTTGAACAAGATAAAACCTTATTATTATCTGACCAAATTATTTTGGTTCGGATTCCCGACTAAGTATGAACATCCCGCACATGGAAAAACTTTTATGTGCCAAAGGCAGATAGATGAACGATAACATTGTTCTTGCATTTAGTATTGATCAATACAGGACACAACGGGCTGATCACCCCCCGTGCCCGTAAGTTATGACGGTTTGTAGATGAAGTTCTGTTTAACCTTTTCAAAAATAGAAAACAATGTTCATAGTCTGTCGACTAATTTCTATTTATAGTCAGTACGTAGTTTTAAAAATTTGATAAAGAATTAATATATTAATATTATTGGTTCAGCGTACTTCATAACTGTTGATTTGTTGTAGAAGTGTCGTACAAAGAAAATATTTAATCCTTTCAGTTAATATTTATAATTGTTATTACTTGTTGGGCACCCAAATGCTCATCCTTGCTTAATTTAAAATGTTTTCAGCTAAGTGTAAACAACCAGAAGGCTCGGCTAAGAACAAAGGGAAAGGGAAAGTTGCAGAATAAGTTGGTGCTATTTTATGTAATAGTTTAACTTTAGTAAGACAATGATATTAATTATCTATCATGTATTGTAATGAATGTTTAAAGGTCGCATACCTGGGAGTAGAAATGTTCCGCTCATAGAAATGGTATCGTGAAGCACCGAGTTCGGGTTGCAAGCACCTGAATTTGGGGGCATCACAATTAACATATCACTTAATTACTAAATTAAATTAAAACAACATTCTACCAAACTATATAATCCTTAACAACTCTCTAATTTAGTTATTAAGTTAAATTAGAGTATTATCTCATAAATTTAATTCGTCACTCTTTTATCCTAATTAAGTTAATTTCTATAACTCATGAATTATTTACTTACTAATAAATAATCCAACAAATATTTACTAAACAACAAACACATCAATTAAAAATATTTATTTAATTCAATAAATATTTAAAATTATAAATAAAATTCTAGATTGTTACATCCTTCCCTCCTTACAAGGATTCTATCCCCAGAATCACAACTCAAACAATTCATTCGTCACATTTTTCCCTCCTTATAAGGATTTCGTCTTCGGAATCACCGAAACCCTACCTTACTCAGGTTTTTATCAAAGCTCTTTGTTGAATAACTTCCATATTACCTTAATATAAGTTTTCTATTTCTTACTACATTCATTTCTTCAACAAATTCTAGGTTTTTATTTCATAACTTTCACTTGAACTCAATTATATTTTGAGTATTATATATTCTTTAACCCATTCATTTCATTTTCTGAGGATCGTTATCATAAACACTTGAGATATTACATTCACCCATTCTTCTAAGAATTTCGTCCTCAAAATTTTATTTATTAATCTTCACTCATTGAATCTATCAAAATAGATTTTACGTTAATAATTTACTCATTCATTGGGTTCTATAACCACTTCTTTCCATAAAGATCTTTCTACAATTATTAAACTTTTCTATTAAAAGTTCTACATTATTCTTTGATAACTCATCTCCTTCTCATTTCAAAGTTTCTTTTCTCACTTATTCAATATATTCATCATTTAGTGTCGCATTCTACGATTTACTTCTTTCTAGGGAATATCATTCTTACCACATTCGCCTTTTAGAATAGCAAGAATCTTCCACAATTGCTCAATAATTGGAAAGTAGTATGAATAACTCAGAAAATTTAAAAGATTCCAAATTATGGCGGTTACAAGTACTCTTTCAACTTAAACCTTAACAGTCATTAGACTATAAGGACTCGCGTATTTAGGGTATTAAGCCATCCGTACGATGTATTGTGCACTTTGTCCATGGTTATAAGTACTCTTTTAACTTAAACCTTAACATTCATTAGACTATAGGGACTCCTATAATTAGGGTGATCAGCCCTTCATACCATGTATTATGCACAAACATCTAAATGTATTCGCGTACTCCCCTGTAAAAGGGTCGTTCATATCAACTTTTCAACATCTGAATCCGCACCAAAATAATTTAGTTTGGCATAACTTCTCAAGAAACGCTTGAATTTCATGAACATCTTTCAATAATCGTCTAGCTGAATCAAATAGCGTAGACTTCTATAACAATTCGGACATCAATCGAAATATATATATATATATATATATATATATATATATATATATATATATATATATATTCTCATATCTCAAAGAAATCTCAAAAATCCTTTTATGGAGTCATAATTATGACGTTGTCATACTACATCTCACCATAGTGGGCTGACGATCATATGATCACATCCAACACCAGGTTTCATTGCATTGATGACTCCATCGTTTATCATATCACCTGATACATATAGTTAAAATATATTTTGAATTTTTTTTTAAAAAAATCATTTTTTTATCTAGCCGAAGCAACAGCATAGATACGCGAATAATAGCACTGTTTTAAAATTTCTTTGGTTCACTAGTGTGATCCAACATTTTTCAAAAACCAAAAGTACAAACATCGGCACGAAGTCAATAAATCTCGAAAGTCTAGCATACCTAGTAGATTTAGAATATTCAGGTATCCATCAACTTCAATCTTTACTTCATTACTTAACCATTCTATCAATCTTCAACTTCATCAATGCTCTCTATACTATAACCATTTTCTACCTAATATAGTTCATCAAACTTACCACACTTTGGAAATCCAGGAACTTGCCAGAATAATATGAGTTTAAGAACTTATCCTTGTCAGACCATAGGCGTCCATTCGCTGAGGGGTTCAAAATATACCAAATTATTATGAGTCACGAACTTACCATATGTGTTAGTTTTAAGAACCACAACTAATCCTAATAATATCTGACTAATCTTAATAGTTTCTAACAATCAAATATACACAAGAGAAAAGAATCACCTTTTCACCATATATACATTGATAGCGCAACACCGACATTCTAATGATTATCAATGCGATAAACTGAGAACAAGTACAAAACCCTCGCCCATTCAAAGATTTGTATAACTCAGTCATCACATGAGTCCTCAATTGAAATACCACCTAACTCTATCTTACTCTTAACAACTTACCCTTAACTTGCTCAATACGAATTCCTCGTATCACATTATCTATAACTCCTCATGAGTTTATCTTGTACTATATCATAGTACATTATCTTCACAGCATCAAGCTATAATTATTCAAACATTACAGACCATTTTTCTTTTATAAGTTAAACAGATCACGTAGTGATCTTATTTTATAAACATCTCCCTTAAAATTCTTTCCTTAACTCGTGATCGTTTTATTTTACGATCATCTTTCTTTCCTTTCTCATCATTTATGATTTCATTTATGCTTTTAATCTTACAGACTTTGTCTATTCATCATTATTCGTTGTCTTGGCTATTGGAGTTAGGTAACTCCCATTTCTTATCTTTATATCTTTTCAAGATTCTTCTTTGAAATTTCTTATTTATATAACAATTCTTCCTTTAAGAATTTTTAACTTCATTTACATTGCTCAACATTTCATTCAAGTTCTACATTTTCATCATACGTATCCATTTTCTATACTTGGTACACATCGAGTCTCTAATAGTTTCAATATAGTAAGCTGAGTGGTTTCCCACAAACAACCAACAAACTAGGTTCTGAGTTGCTAGTTCGTATATACCTCCGCTCTATGAAGGAATCTTTTAGCCCATATAATACATCAACTATTAAAGAGTACAATTGTACCATACTTAAATATAACTTTCTATTCTTAATTTCTTTACCATTCTCTTCTTATAGACATTGTCTATTTATTATCACCTTACATTCTTATTATTGGAGTTGGGTAACCCCACATTCATATTCCTTATAACTCTACGAGATTGTTCTTTGAATCCTCTCATGCATGTTCTAATCCCTTCTTTATAAATGTGACGCCCCCAAAATAGGTATACATCACCTATTCTGAGTCGGCAAATAAATGGTACAAAATACAAATAAAAACTTAATTATACAACTGTCGTGTAAAATACGACAAAACATAATCTGTGAGTTTTAATACAACATTGTCTTCTAAACAGTATTCAAACTCAAAATAAGTCCTCAATACATTTATTTTTATACTATTTCATATAATGGTGAGGACTACTAATGCTATCATCTGAACCGTCACTCCGTTCTCCGACCAGTCCCCGCTACGTTCTCATTTCCTAAAGAGAACAATGAAAGAAAGGGGTGAGCTCAACTAGCTCAGCAAGAAATATTATGACTAAGATAATGTAGAATAAATTATCAACAGTGCTAAATTGATAAAATCTAACAAACATCAAGTTTAACTGCAGCGGAACAAGCAATCCATTAAAAGAGTTAAGTAGAGAATAAAATCTACTACCTTTTATGATTTAAAAGGGTTTTCATCACTTTTATCGCTGGGACTCATATTAATAAATAATCCACATCATCCCTGCATTTCGGCCAAGGATATTCATTAGTATCACAACAACAAATTATCCATGCACTACGGGCCAAGGATTTCGTGTATTCATCAATGGTCATGATCATGCCAACAACTGTCCATCAATGTACTACGGGCCAATGAGGACTTTTACCACATCATTTGTAACATTACGGTCATGATTACACCGAATAATCTCTGGTCATAATCATACCAAGTCCATCTCTGCACTACAGACCACAGATGACTTTCAACAAAATATAATCATGAGGATGATGACAATGATATAAGAATTCAATAAAACAAGTTCAAGAATTAATTTATCCAGGAACCAATAACGTCCAAATTGTCAACATGATATTGCTTTGTGGAGTAAAATTCAAGAATGCTCAGAAGAATATTTTCATGAAAAGATACTGGATGAAGCGCAGATATCAAGAATATTCCACTAATTTCATGGAATATAGAAGTCAAAACTTTAACCAACTAAGTATAATAAAGAATGGAATAACAAAAGAAATCACCAGGCATGCGATAGACCGCACGGACATGTTATTCCAACAGAATAATAAATAATGGAACCAGGTCATGCATAAACGCACAGACAGGATATTCTAACAGAATAATAAATAACGGAACCAGGTCATACGTAAACGTACAGACAGGATGTTCGAACAGAATAATAAATAACGAAACCAGGTCATGCGTAACGCACAGATAGGATGTTCCAACAGAATAATAAAGATAAAATTAGGTCCGGCGTAAAACATACAGACATGATATTCTAACAGAATAATAAAGACGGAATTAGGTCCGGCGTAAAAGGCACAGACAGAATATTCCAACAGAATAATAACGAATGGAATAACAGAAGAATTTCACCAAGTATAGGGTAGTCCGCGTATAAAGGTTATTCCAACAGAATAATAAATAATGGAATAACAGAAGTTCTCTTCATGAATACAAAAGAAATAGTACCCCTTACTATAAAAGAAACTGGATATAGGAAAAGAAAGGTAGCAGACTTCTCTTCTTCTTTCTCTCTACAATTTTCTCTCTCTAGAGTTTCAGTGAATTCGTAAGAAATAAATAATGAAAGAATGAGTTTCTATTTATAGAAGAATAGATGGCATAGTAACTAATTCATGAACGGTCCAGATTAATTTACTTTTAATCGGGCGGTCCATACTTAAAGCAAAATCTTTTTAAATATATATATATATATATATATATATATATATATATATATATATATATATATATATATAATATAACATGTGTAGATAATATCAAGGCCCATGACTTCAATTGATTTCATCAGCCAAGTTTTTCAATCTTGCATATTTTTAATAATGCAATAATGCACCATTATGTAATCTAGCCAAATTTTTCCCCCCACTTTGTCAACAAAGCTGTATATATATATATATATATATATATATATATATATATATATATATATATATATATATATATATATATGAAGGATCAAGAGCAGAATTCTTAAATAGCAGAATGCCTTAAGTAGCAGAATTTTGTCAAAACGACGCCGTTTTATAGGGACGCGGTGGCATTTTTGTAAATACGCGGTGGCATGGTATTTACAAAAATGCCACCGCGTCCCTATAAAACGGTGTTGTTTTGATAAAATTATGCTACTTAAGGCATTATGCTATTTAAGAATTATGCTCTTGATCCTTTCTGTATATATATATATATATATATATATATATATATATATATATATATATATATATATATAATTGTACTCCCCCACATGAATAACAATTTCCCAACCCACTTGATAAAAATCTCCCATCCCTTGACTAATTATCAAATTTCCCCCCCCCCCACTCACTTAACAACTTGACAACTTTATATATATATATATATATATATATATATATATATATATAAGAGTTATATATATATATATATATATATATATATATATAAGTAATAAAATAAAACTGAGATGACTTCTCACGCAAGCCTTAATAATCAATACTGTGTGCTATTACGCAACTACGCGTATTACTGTACTTTTAACATCGGGTGTTTCAACAGTTAATGGTAAAACTTCCGCCGTTATTTTCATAAAATATTTTTGTCGTTTTCTCAATCCGACAATAATTTCATTCTGGGGTCCACCAATGATTGTGCCGTTGTACGAATATTCCCTGTTAAAACGAATATTTCCCGACCAATCGAATATTATATAACAACTTGCGTACTTTGCAAAAATTATAAATATTACCCACAACTATTATATCAAATTCATTCCATAATATTCAAAAATAATATTTGTAGAAAATTCATCTTTATTTATAAAAGTTGGGGTCTTACAACCTCTCCTTCTTATGAAATTTAGCCCTCGAAATTAGGGTACGCACCTGGTATGTCGAACAGGTAAGGATACCTTGATTTTATTTCAGATTCTAACTCCCAGGGCATTTTCTCAATATCATGGTTTCTCCACAAAACTTTGACTTGAGGTATAACCTTGGAGCGTAGAATATGTTTCTTCTTATCCAAGATTTGAACAGGAACCTCTTCATACGTTAAATCTTCCGTTATTTCGTCCGGTTCTAACTCAATAATGTGGTGCGGGTCTTTCACATATTTACGTAACATAGATATGTGAAAAAAGTTATTAACACGAGACATACTTGACGGTAAAGCGAGTCTATAGGCCACAGTTCCTACTCGATCGAGGATTAAAAATGGGCCAATGAATCGAGGATTGAGCTTTTCTCTCTTTCCAAATCTCGTAACTCCTTTCCATGGAGCAACTCATAACAACACATGATCTCCTATATCAAATTCTACGTCCTTTCGATGAAGATCGACATAACTCTTTTGTCGATCTTGTGAGGTTTTTATACGTTGTCGGATCGTTTAAATCTTTTTCGTAGTCAAACATACCAAATTCGGTCCCAACAACGTTTCTTCACCCACCTCATCCCAGCATACTGGAGAACGACACTTTCTTCCATACAACGTCTCGAATGGAGCCATGCCAATACTTGCTTGATAACTGTTGTTGTAGGAAAACTCCACTAATGGTAAGAACTTATCCCAACTTCCCTTGAAGTCAAGGACACAGAGTCTTAATAAATCTTCAAGAGTTTGAATAGTCCTCTCTGATTGTCCGTCCGTCTGAGGATGATATACCGAACTAAATCGTAAATCTGTGCCCATAGCTTTTTGCAAACTAACCCAAAATCGTGAAGTGAATCTTGGGTCTCGATCAGAAACTATGGATGCTGGCATACAATACAGTCTTACAATCTCGTTTATGTACATACAAGCAAGACGTTCAAGTGTATAAGTTTCTCGTATTGGTAAGAAGTGAGCAGACTTGGTCAATCTATCAACAATGACCCAAATTGCATCAATGCCTTGTGAAACCTTAGGAATACCAGTAACGAAATCCATGGTAATGTGCTCCCACTTCCATTCTGGAATTTCAAGTGGTTGCAATGGACCTTTTGGTACTTGATGCTCCGCCTTGACTCGTTGACAAGTTAGACACCTTGAGATAAACAACGCTATCTCTCTCTTCATATTGCTCCACCAAAATGTATGGCGAAGATCACGATACATTTTGGTACTCCCAGGATGGATTGCAAACGGTGTGTTGTGCGCCTCCATCATGATTTTATACTTAAAATGAGGTTCGTTAGAAATACAAAGTCTGGAGTTGACTCGAAGTATTCCTTATTCATCGATTCTTACTTTCGGCATAGCACTTTCTTGCACTTTTTTCCTCATACGCATCAGCTCCAGGTCTATAGTTTGAGCAGCTTTAACTTTATCAATTAAAGTCGGTTCTACTCGTATATTCGCCATCATCACATGGGTCCCTGGAGTCTTTAACTCTATCTCCATCCTTTTCAAGTCACACAAAATGGGCCTTTGCATTGACAATATCGCACTCGTACTTGCATATGATCTTCTACTCAATGCATCAGCTACCACGTTCGCTTTTCCAGGATGGTATTAGATGGTATGATCATAATCTTTCAACAGTTCAAGCCAACGCCGTTGTCGCGTGTTGAGTTCCTTTTGAGTGAAGAAATATTTGAGGCTTTTATGATCCGTAAAGATCTCCACTTTCTCTCCATACAAGTAATGCCTCCAAATTTTAAGTGCGAAGACAACAGCTGCCAACTCTAGATCGTGAGTAGGATAATTCCTCTCATATTCTTTGAGTTGTCTTGAGGTATAGGCTACGACTTTTCTATGTTGCATGAGAACACATCCTAACCTTTTGCCCGAAGCATCACTGTAGATGACAAATCCCTCTGAGCCAGATGGTATGGCCAGAACAGGTGCTGAAATGAGTCTCCTCTTGAGTTCTTGAAAACTCTTCTCATATTCCTCGCTCCAACCGAATTTTGTATCTTTTCGAGTCAGCTGGGTTAATGGAGTAGCGATTCGAGAAAATCCTTCCAAGAATCTCCGATAATAACCAGCTAAGCCGAGAAAGTTGCGTACTTTGGTCACTGATTTGGGTTGCTCCCAGCTTTGAATAGCTTCAATCTTTGCCGGGTCAACAGATATTCCATGACTTGATACTACGTGCCCAAGGAATGCTACTTCCTCAAGCCAGAACTCGCATTTCTTTAACTTGGCATAAAGCTTGTATTCACGAAACTTTTGGAGTATCAGCCTCAAGTGTTACTCTTGATCTTCACGGCTTTTGGAATAAATAAAGATATCATCAATAATGACGACCACAAAGTGATCCAAATATTCCTTGAATACTTGGTTCATCATATCCATAAAGGCAGCAGGAGCATTAGTCAATCCAAAGGACATGACTAGGAATTTATAATGCCCGTATCGAGTTCTGAAAGCCGTCTTTGGAATATCATCGGTTCTAATCTTCAATTGGTGATATCCGGAACGAAGATCAATCTTTGAAAAGAATTTAGCACCTTGCAACTGGTCAAACAGGTCATCAATACGTGGTAATGGGTGCCTATTTTTGATGGTGACATGATTCAACTCCCGATAATCAATACAAAGTCGCATACTCCCATCTTTCTTCTTCACGAATAGAATAGGAGCACCTCAAGGAGAAGTACTAGGACGAATAAAGCCAATGTCTAACAATTTCTGCAGTTGGGTCTTTAACTCCTGAAGTTCAATAGGAGCCATTCGATATGGGGCTTTGGAAATGGGTTTTGTACCAAGTTCAAGGTCGATACAAAATTCAATTTCACGCTCTGGGGGTAGGCGTCAGGAAATTTATTAACAATAGAAATATCATTCAGAACTGACGTATTTTTGTTTAGATCATTGACATGAGCTAAGAAAGCTTGACATCCGTTTTTTAATAAGCGAACAACTTTATGGCTTGAGATGACAGTTATTGATTTTAATGGTTTGGTTGTTTGAATTCGCATAATAGGTTGGTTAGGAATATGAAAGCTAACAACCTTACGAAAATAATCAATTTTTGCATGATGAGTAGTTAACCATTCAATCCCTAGAATCACATCAAATGCAAGTATTTTTAATGAAATAAGATCGACAGGTAATGTAAGGGTGCCGATTTGAACCAAACAAGACTTATAAACAGTGGATGTAATGAAGGTTTCTCCCAACGGAGTTTCCACATATAGGTCAAAGTCTAATTTCTCCTGAGTCAAATTTAATTGTTGAGCGCAAGTAGGAGAAATAAAAGAATGGGTAGAACCGGTATCAAATAAGGTATAGACTTCGCTAGAGTTTATGATAAGCTTACCCATGATGACCTCATTCAGGTTCCTTGCTTTCTGAGAGGTCACTACAAACACTCTCCCTTGTACTTCTAGCTTTGACTTTTTTGGGATGGCCTTTGGTGCCTCCATCCTAGCTGAACATGTCTTTGGTGAACGACAAAATCGGGCTAGGTGACCTTCTCTTCCATAATTATAACATGCTTTGGACGGCATCGTGCAGTTTGGACTGATGTGTCCCTCCCCTCCGCATTTGAAGCATATAATAGGTGGTCGTTCTCCTTCCTTAACAATGGGTGCTGGTGCTGATGTCTTTCCATCATTGTTAAATCTCCTCTTCTTGAAATGTCCTTTCTTATTATTTTGGCCCTGATTACCATTTTTGGCATGTTGATTCCCTCCATGCTTGTTGTCACCGCTTCAATGACTGTTATCACTGGTATTATCATTTTGTCGGCTACTCTCTTTTTGTTGCATTGACTCGTTATCGCGCTCCAATAACTGAGCCCTATTTACAACAACTGAATACAAACACAGTTGATGAGAAATAAGATATTGACGTATCTCCGATTTCAAACCTCTTAAAAACATCCGCGTCATTCTCTCCTCATTATCAACCAAGTGGGACGCAAACCGGGACAACTCGACAAACTTATCTTCGTACTGCGACACAGTCATATTATTCTGCTCCAACTTGATGAACTCTACCTCCTTCATGTGACAAATACTTTCGAAAAAGTACTTGTCATTGAACAGTTCTTGAAACTTCTCCCAAGACATCTTCAGTGCGGCAGGTTGAGTACGGTTTACCGATTCCCACCAGTAATCTGCCTCTCCTCGCAACATAAAGGTGGCAAAGAGAACCTTTTGCTACTCGGCGCATCGCAAGACATCAAATATCTTGGTGATCTGCTTTATCCACGTTTCCGCCTTAAGTGGTTTTGGCTCTCTAATAAACTCCGGAGGTCCCAGCTCCTTGAACTGTTTAGCGGTGACCGTCCGAGAGTTTTCAGTGTTTCCACCTACATTTTGGACAGGAGCCGCTCTCGCCTGATGTTGTATGAATTGCATAAAGCCTCTGAACATTCCATCGTTCATCATTTGGTCAGTGTTGTTGTTTGCCTGAGGATTGTCGCCTTCCTGATGCACATTATCCTGATTATTGTTCTGTGGAGACTCAACGGTCTCCTGTGCTCCATTGATGTTCTCAACATTCTCGGATGTCATTTTCAAATGCTGCCACAAAATAAGAGTTAATTAACATATCACATATTATCCCTATACTTTGACCGACCAATTAAATATCACATAAACTTAGGTAGGTCATACTAGCGAAGAAATTCCCCGTCTCTCCCCTCCTAGTTCTTGTCTCCTATCTTAGCCAGGGATCATATGCCTAAGCTCTGATACCAAATGTGACGCCCCCAAAATAGGTATACATCACCTATTCTGAGTCGTCAAATACATGGTACAAAATACAAATAAAAACTTAATAATACAACTGTCGTGTAAAATACGACAAAACATAAGCTGTGAGTTTTAATACAACATTATCTTCTAAACAGTATTCAAACTCAAAATAAGTCCTCAATACATTTATTTTTACACTATTTCATAGAATAGTGAGGACTACTAACGCTATCATCTGAACCGTCACTCTGTTCCCCGACTAGTCCCCGCTACGTTCTCATTTCCTGAAGAGAACAATGAAAGAAAGGGGTGAGCTCAACTAGCCCAGTAAGAAATAATATGACTAAGATAATGTAGAATAAATTATCATTAGCCTTCAACAGTGCTAAACTGATAAAATATAACAAACATCAAGTTTAACTGCAACGGAACAAGCAATCCAATAAAAGAGTCAAGTAGAGAATAAAATCTACTATCTTTTATGATTTAAAAGATTTTTCATCACTTTTATCGCTGGGACTCAGCTTAATAAATAATCCACATCATCCCTGCACTTCGGCCAAAGATATTCATTAGTATCACAACCACAAATTATCCATGGACTACGGGCCAAGGATATTCATGTAGTCATCAATGGTCATGATCATGCTAACAATTGTCCATCAATGCACTACGGGCCAATGAGGACTTTTATCATATCATTTGTAACATTATGGTCATGATTACACCGAATAATCCCTGGTCATAATCATTCCAAGTCCATCTATGCACTACAGGCCACAGATGACTTTCAACAAAATATAATCATGAGGATGATGACAATGATATAAGAATTCAATAAAATAAGTTCAAGAATTTATTTATCCAGGAACCAATAACGTCCAAATTGTCAACATGATACTGCTTTGTGGAGTAAAATTCAAGAATGCTCAGAAGAATATTTTCATGAAAAGATACTAGATGAAGCGTAGATATCAAGAATATTCCACTAATTTCATGGAGTATAGAAGTCAAAATTTTAACCAATTGAGTATAATAAAGAATGGAATAACAAAAGAAATCACCAGGCATGCGATAGACCGCAAGGACAGGTTATTCCAACAGAATAATAAATAATGGAACCAGGTCATGCGTAAACGCACAGACAGGATATTCCAATAGAATAATAAATAACGAAACTAGGTCATGCGTAAACGCAGAGACAGGATGTTCCAACAGAATAATAAATTACGGAACCAGGTCATGCGTAACGCACAGACAGGATGTTCCAACAGAATAATAAAGAAGAAATCAGGTCCGGCGTAAAACGCACAGACATGATATTCCAACAGAATAATAAAGACGGAATCAGGTCCGGCGTAAAACGCACAGACAGAATATTCCAACAGAATAATAACGAATGGAATAACAGAAGAATTTCACCAAGTATAGGGTAGCCCGCGTATACAGGTTATTCCAACAGAATAATAAATAATGGAATAACAGAAGTTCTCTTAATAAATACAAAAGAAATAATACCCTTTACCGTAAAAGAAACTGGATATAGGAAAAGAAAGGTAGCAGACTTCTCTTCTTTTTTCTCTCTATAATTTTCTCTCTCTAGAGTTTCAGTGAATTCGTAAGAAAATAATGAAGGAATGGATGGCATAATAACTAATTCATGAACGGTCCAGATTGATTTACTTTTAATCGGACGGTCCATACTTAAAGTAAAATCTTTTAAATAATATTTTTTATTATATATATATATATATATATATATATATATATATATATATATATATATATATATATAATTGTACTCCCCCACGTGAATAACAATTTCCCAACCCACTTGATAAAAATCTCCCATCCCTTGACTAATTATCAAATTTTTCCCCCACTCACTTGACAACTTACATATATATATATATATATATATATATATATATATATATATATATATATATATATATATATATATATATATATATATAACTCTTATATATATACAAGTAATAAAATAAAACTGAGATGACTTCTCACGTAAGCCTTAATAATCAATATTGTGTGCTATTACACAACTACGCGTATTACTGTACTTTTAACACCGGGTGTTTCAACAGTTAACGGTAAAAATTTCGCCGTTATTTTCATAAAGTATTTTTGTCATTTTCTCAATCCGACAATAATTCCATTGTGGGGTCCACCAATGATTGTGCCGTTGTATGAATATTCCTTGTTAAAACGAATATTCCCCGACCAATCGAATATTATATAACAACTTGCGTACTTTGTAAAAATTATAAATATTACCCACAACTATTATATCAAATTCATTCCATAATATTCAAAAATAATATTTATAGAAAATTCATCTTTATTTATAAAAGTTGGGGTCTTAAAATAAATTTCTTAAATTACTTCTTATTGTTGAAGCTTTATTTGAGCTTATTCTTTCATTATCTTCACCTTCCTTCTCTCAGGTTATAGCCTAAGGTATTTCTACTTAAGGTTTATAACCTACAGCTTTGATATTAACTGTAATGACCCCAAAAATTCATACAATAAAATTATCGACTTTGGTCTTTAATAACACGTCTAACTTCTGATTTTACATCATAATTCGATGTTAAGCTTAATAAAATACGAAATAATTTAAACTTTTCTATCTTCTTACTTTAATTCCCTGAATCAAAACCTTTATCATCTATATATCTTTAAATCAATCTTATTTTATGATTCGCTTAATCAAAGTTATTATATAAAATCTTACATTTCAATCTGATAACCTTTGAATATCAGATAACTTAAACTTTACATAATTATTGTGATTTATCAAGTATATTTTTCAAAACCATTATCTTTACCTACCTTTAAACCATACTTGGCTTATTACTCACCTTATCACGGTTAATAAATAAAACTTACATTCAGATTCAATACCCTTTCATACAATCAAACAAAACTTAAACTTTATAACTCAACATATATTAAACATTATACATTATTCAGAACCTTGAACATGGTTCAAATAATAATAATTCAGCCAAAGTGTATAAATCTTCAAGTATCACATCTGATTCATGTCTTTCAAGTAGCACATAACTTTACCTTAAATCTTTAATCTGTAAAGTGGTTATTTGCAAGGCTGAGCTTGACAGCCCAGTAAAATTTAACAGTTTTCATGCATCACGTAGCACATAATAACATGCTCAATATATAACTCATAAATATTGGACTAACATAACATACATGTTACAGTTCATATAATAAGTATAAAGATTGAGTTCCTTACTCAATCAGCATGCTTTACTCAATCAACGTAATCATAAATTGACTTTAATATTTCATACTTTCAACATATATATAACACATCATGCTCTTTTCAATAAAGATTTAAAACAGTTAATCATCAAGTTCACGTAGCAAATAGGAACTGAAAGACTTGCCTAGATCGTTATTTACCAATAGCAGTTTAACAGCTTACAGCTATCTGCACTTCACGTGCCCTATACAATTATATAATTATTCACATAGCAATGCATAGTAGTTGTAATGTAAACTTTACTCTATATCTGATAACCCTTCTTATTAATCAATACACAATGTTCAATTTGATTGTGTTAACTTTTGACTTATATCTCATTATACTTCTTCTTAGTCATACTGGAAGTTCATTCAAATGTTTAAGTCTTGCTAGGACTACTTATTGGTTTTATATTAACCCCATATCATATCTTATAATATTCATTTCATTTTACTTAAAACACTTTTTACATTCATTAACACTTGTCACGGCGTTTCGACGTTCATTCGTCACATGCCCGATTTGTCTCTCTTGTGTGTGCTTAGTATGCTTATACAACTTATCTAATATATCATTTATTAATGTTACACATCATTATGCTTCATAATATTCATGTTTTATAACTTAGAACAACATCTTTTATCGTCAGAAGCACTACACTTGTATACGTGCATGCCTGACGCCCTCCGATTGTCCCCAAAAACACAATAGTCCTAAAGATGACCATTTTTACCCCTGTTAACCACCTCAAATTGAAAAATGTAAAGAATGAAAGTTGTAGGTCTATTCGTCCTCGTTCCGGATCATCTTTAATCTTCTTAATCGGAGTTTGTATGAAAATGTTATGCCAATTTTACTAAAATAGGTCAAAACAGTCACACCTGACACACTATGGGCTCTGCCGCGCCCATTTCCTTCACAAATTCAGTGCGCCCGTGCTCCTGGGCAGCGCGGTCGTGCTTGGCCTCGCCCAGATTACAGTTTTTGCGATATTTGTATTTCAAATCTTCTTCATTTTAAGTCAGAATTAGTTGGTTTTCGATTCTATGAACTCGTGAAACACTGAACTACTTATCTACATAATAATTTTAACATTTAAAACTTTAACAAATCAATTTAAGGGTTCCAATTCACTGTTCATGCTATACTTTCATGTTTTAAACATGTTTAGCGAATTCATTCACTACGAATTCGTTTCTTAACCAAATTGATTCATTCAACTTGCTTTCTTCTCATTTTTCAACGTACTAACATATTCTAGACTCAATTTACAGTTTTGTTTACAAACTAACTACCAATTTTTGTACTTTCACAAGCCATATACATAACCATATACACTGTAAACGATTCTCTTTCAAGTTTTCTCTAACTCTCTCAAACTTCTCTATAAACTCTCTATTCTCTCTTTTTCTTAGGCTTAGGCCAAACCCTTTTCTCGTAAAACTAAACAGACGCTAACATAAAAAAATAAAACTGAAGTATAATAATAAGGCTACTAAATACTTATCAGTTATTTTTATTTTAAATTTAAAAGCCATAAGGCCTTGTTTGGCAAAACACTTTTAAAAAAAATAAAGACTTAATATTCCTTAAGCCTAGTTTGGTAAATCTATTTAAAACTCTTTTAATTTACTTCAATAAATCATTAATACTATAGTTTATTGTCCCCCATTATTTACTTGGATTTTCATATCCAATCTTAATTAAATAAACAAAACTAATTACCACAAAATTATAATTTTTATTATAATTTTACTTAATAAATTAACATATCACTTAATTGCTAAATTAAATTAAAACAACATTCTACAAAACTATATAATCCTTAACAACTCTCTAATTTAGTTATTAAGTTAAATTAAACTATTATCTCATAAATTTAATTCATCACTCTTTTATCATAATTAAGTTAATTTCTATAACTCATGAATTATTTACTTACTAATAAATAATCCAACAAATATCTACTGAACAACAAACACATCAATTAAAAATATTTATTTAATTCAATAAATATTTGAAATTATAAATAAAATTCTGGATTGTTACAGGTTATTAACACATAAACATATAAAGTCTTTTATCATTTTATCTTCAATGATTTTCCTTTATCCATTCCTTAGAACTCGATGAGAGTTTATCACCTCTACGTTTGCGATATCCTAGAAGGTTATAGCCAAAGATTTTCCCACTTAAGGCTCATAACCTAAAGCTTTGATACCAACTTGTGACACTCCCAAATCCGGGTACTTCAATCCCACAGATCTGGTGCTCACTGTCCAATTAAATCATAACTAACTACCTATAAACAAAGGATATAATTAAACTCACAAGCTTAAATAATAAATTTCCCATTAAAGGGTTACATAATCTCGAGATAAATCACAGGTTATCTAACCTTAATTATCACGTCATCAACGAAAAAAAATAAAATACAATCCTTTTCAAGTCTATTACACAAGCTTTATAAAAAAACAAAGTTAACATCATCTAATTGGGCATTTTTCTTTTGCCTTTACTTGTAGAAAGCTATTCAGACTTCTCAACTTCATCTGCATTATTTTGTGCGAGAGTACTAGTATCTTCATCTGCATTATTACGTGTACAAGTTGGTTTAATTTTCACTGTGAGACCATAAATTCCACTACTAGCTTTATTATATACCTCATTTGGTTATTTTATCAAAGCGGGTGTGCTAGTTGTTTACTAAATTTTGAGTATAAATAGGTTGCCCGGTTGAGTAACTAAACACACAACATCAGTACACTAAAAATATAAAATTCTTTTACTACAATATTGTGAGTATAATATTGTGAGTATTTGTAATGAGTGTAATGTTACTCCAAGTGTAGATAAGGAATGCAATCATTCTTTAAGTTGATCAATTTCACAGAAAGCAGAATCAAGTCACATGCTAAGGTAAGGGATGTCATTATTATGGTAAGGGGGTATCATTTTTATGGTAAAGGGATGTCATTTTCTTTCATACTCTATATTATGGTAAGATATTATTATTCATTTCTTCAGCTTATCATTAAATGGTGAAAAGTCCTGAAAGGATTAGAATATCCTTAATAGTTTGTGCTTCATCTAATATCTTGAAGTGGATCTTTCTATTCAGTCTTAAGTTATTATTTTTGAGGCAAGACCTTTACATTACTTGTACTTTATATTTTATCAGGAATTCTAATCGATTTTCTGGATATCATGTTGGTAATTTGGACTCTGGATAATTAAGTTGAAAATCCCAAAGATCTAATTTATCTTATTATTCTGATTATTTATGTTTATTCATTATATATATCATTGTCATCATTCTCATGCATATATTGTGTTGAAAGTCATCTTTGGCAAGTAGTGCAAAGATGGACTGTTGATTATTAGTTTTACAGTTATATATCATTTGCCGTAGTATATCCTTGGCATGTAGTGCATGGATAATTCAGTGATGTGGATTATTTATTGAGCTGAGTCTCGACAATGAAATATTAATTCAGGGATGTGATAATAATAAATATCCTTCGCCGTAGTGCATGGATAATTCAGTGATGTGGATTATTTATTGAGCTGAGTCTTAGAGATGAAATATTAATTCATGGATGTGATAATAACGAATATCCTTGGCCGTAGTGCATGGATACTTCAGTGATGTGGATTATTTATTGAGCTGAGTCTCAGCGATGAAATATTAATTCATGGATGTGATAATAACGAATATCCTTGGCCCGTAGTAAATGGATAATTCGTGGATGTGATAATAATAAATATCCTTAGCCCGCAGTGTATGGATAATTCATGGATGTGATACTAATGAATATTCTTGGCCGTAGTGTATGGATAATTCGGTGATGTGGATTATTTATTGAGCTGAGTCTCAGCGATAAAATATTGATGATAAACTTTTAATCATAGAAGATAGTAGATATCATGCTCTACTTGACTCTTCTAAAATACAGTTGTATGTCTTTGGCTCGTAGTGCAAATATGGACTGTTGATTTACCTGATTATGAATATGAATTGTGAATTTAACTATAATCTTTGGTGGTTCAGGTGAAGACAAGTGATGAGAGTTATCTTTGTCTTGGGTACAACAAATATCTGTTGATGGGTATTACAGTAATGAAGTATTGATAATGGACTTTTAATTTGGAGAGGATAGTATACATTATGTTCTACTTGACTCTTTTAGTGGATTGTTGATTCTGCTACTATTATGGTTGAAAACTTTTGTCATCTACCATATGTTCTAAATATCTGATTTATTATTGATGAAGGCTATTGACAATGTAATTATCTTATGTCATGATATTCTTTACTAGATTATTTGTGCTCACCCTTTCGTTTCACAACCCCTTTCAGGTAATAAAAGTGTAGTTGGGACTAGCACAGAGAATAGGGGTATAAAGTGGTGTTTCAAATTAGCCACAATCCTAATCAAATTATGAAACGGTGTGGCATAATAATTGTACTAAAAACTTAAAATGTGTGTGACATATTTTATACATCATTTAATAGTTATATTTGGTGAACCAAATAGGAGGATGCGAACTCAAATTTGAAAGCGTCAAAATGCACTCCATTAGAATGAGGAGGACAGAAATCTTCTCGTATTCCTTTGGGGACTTGAAATATTTGATGATGTACTTTATATGACATTGTAATAATTTAAATATGAATATTTTCGTATTATATATGTTACAATATTTGTATTGAAACTCACAGTATATGTGTTGTCGTATTTTACACGATAGTTGTGCAGTAATTCATATTATTGATTCTTACGTAAGAAGTCACTCTGTCTTTCATTTAATAATTGTCACGGTAGTTACTGCACAGTAGCTCATATTTGATATGATATAATTATTCCAGTTAGAAGTATTGTGAGTCTATGTTAATAATTGTGAATAATTATTGAAAGATTGAAAATGTGTAAATAATTGTTGAATAAAAGGGTGTTGATTAAAGATAAATATGATACGAGTCTTAGCGATGAAATATTAATTCATAGATATGATAATAACGAATATCATTGGCCGTAGTGCATGGATAACTCAGTGATGTGGATTATTTATTGAGCTGAGTCTCAGCGATGAAATATTAATTCATGGATGTGATAATAATGAATATCATTGGCCCGTAGTGCGTGGATAATTCGTGGATGTGATAATAATGAATATCATTGGCCCGTAGTGCATGAATAATTCATGGATGTGATACTAGCGAATATCATTGGCCGTAGTGCATGGATAATTCGGTGATGTGGATTATTTATTGAGCTGATTTTCGGCGATAAAATATTGATGATAAACTTTTAATCATAGAAGATAGTAGGTATCATGCTCTACTCGACTCTTCTAAAATACAGTTGTATGTCTTTGCCTCGTAGTGCAAAGATGGACTGTTGATTTACTTGATTATGAATATGAATTGTGAATTTAACTATAAACTTTGGTGGTTCATGTGAAGACAGATGATGAGAGTTATCTTTGTCTTGGGTAAAACAAAGAACTGTTGATGGGTATGCATGAATCACATCCATGGCCATGAATTAATAATATGAATTACTGCACGACAGTTGTGATAATATGCATGAATCACATCCATGAATTAATATGCATCAATAAGTAAGTTTGGCAGGACTTGCCGGCACTCTACTTTTTCTGAAGTAATATGGACCACAACTCTATTATTGATTGGGACATGCCTTATATTTAATTGGGATATTGTATGGCAGAAGGATTGAATTGTACGGTAACTATTTACTCAAAGGTTCTTTTATGATTAATGTTAAAATCTATATTATCTGAAAAGTCATTAATCGCTAAGGATGTTTATCCTTATTGTAGAATAAATATTATTTATTTAAATAAATTAATAGTTTAATTTATTTATTTAAATGAGATTAAAATTATTCTAATTGATTTATTCACAACCGGTTTAATATGGAGAACCTAAAGGGTCACATCATAAAAAGGAAGAATAATTATTTAAGAAGTTAATGGTATAACTGTAACGCCCCCAAAATAGGTCCAATCCATCCAACCCATTCTGAGTCGCCAAATACATGGTACAGAAAATAACTACAACTTTATTATTACAATTGTCGTACAAAATACGACAACACATATACTGTGAGTTTAAATACAAATATTATCATCTAGACAGTATTCATACTCAATTAAGTCCTCATTATACTTATTGATACACTATTTTATAAAATAGTGAGGACTACTAAAATAACTGTCTTGAACCATCATTCCATACCCCGACTAGTACTCGCTACATTCTCGCCTCCTGAGAAGAAAATGGAACAACAAGGAAAAGGGTGAGCTCAACTAGCCCAGTAAGGAACATTATGACTAAGATAATATACAACAAATTATCGTTAGTCTTCAACAGGGAAAAATTTAATAGAATACAATAGACAACAAGTTTTAAATCAATATTCGCAGCGGAAAATAATAATTCATAGAAGAGTTACGTAGAGAATGAAATCTACGATTATCTATGAATTTAAAAGCCCATCATCAACATTTTATCCCTGTAACATCAATCAATAAATATCTTGAATCAAATAGTCATCTTTGCACTACAGGCCAAAGATATTCATCAGTTGGTCATGTTCACCTCAACACCTGTTCATCTTTGCACTACGGGCCAAAGATATTCATCAGAAACCATTCATCTTTGCACTACAGGCCAAAGATATTCAGTTATATCATCATTTAAGACTGAGGATGATGAAAAATATTTTTAAGGAAACGAATCCAGTGAAACAAAATAATAAATATTAAGGATTCGTATTTCAGCTATTCCATGTCCAAAAATACCTCATAAATAATCATAGTGAAGTAAAATTCAAGAATGATCAAAACATGGATACAGTCAAAGCTAGTATCCAGAATAGATATTTGGACGAAAAGAAGAAAAATTCATTTTTCGATGAATAGTAACTCGTGAATAGTAACTCGTGAATAGTAACCCCGACATGAAAAGTTCTAAATTTGATAAAAATTCAGATCAATACTTCGGCATAATGATATTGAAGAAAATAGTATCATTTAAGAAGAAATAACATCCCTTACCTCGGAAAGACAGTACTTCTGACTGGAATACTAGATATAGTGCTGAAGGAAACTTGCACCGTATAGCAACACTCAAAGTATCAAATACTCACAAGAATACGCTCGATATAGAGAGAGAAATAGAGAAAAACTTGTGTTTCTGGTGTGATTTTCAATTCTAACCTAAGCACCCTATTTATAGGAAAATGCTTAGAACACCAAAGTAGAAAATTTAATATAATAATATATATATATATATATATATAAAAATTTTCAAGCCCACCTTAGAAAATCTGAAATCAGCCACCTTGCACATGTTTATGATGTCCAAAAAATACAAAAAACGTTCTTCTCAAAATAATTAACTAAAACTCCCAAAAATCAATTATTTCGGAACTTCAAAACTTCAATAATTCATAATAAATAGCCCTTTTGTCAGAAAATTCGAATCTCGCGAGTTTTTATAGGAAATTCAATTCTCTACAAATTTACATAAGAAAGTTTTTCCAAATTCCAAATAAAAATTGACCGAAATTCACAAACGGGCGATTTTACAGTCAATAATAAATTTTCGGTCAAGAATTATGTCCACCAACACACAAAACATGTGTTAATCATTTAATGCCACAAAAATACTCTTCCTCGTCATATACTCATACATTCCACATTCATTGTAAAAATACCACCATCAATATATTATTAAAATAATATATTTAAATGAATTATTTTATCAGAAAAAGATAAAATATTAATTTTCAACAATTGTCACATTAAAATTTTTTTCCATCTATATCCACATAAAATCACTATTTTCCTCATCAAATAAATCAATAATTAATTATATACAAATAATATTACAGAATCACAGTACTGGCAACCAGGCCGTTCCCAGGAAAGAGGGGGCTTTCCAATAAGGATTTCTCCTTACTGGCGCGCAATTAGATGACCAAACCTCTCCTTAGACAGAACTTTCTAGACATTGCCAATAATGTTATCTAATAATATTATTCAGATAATATGAATTATTGCTCCGATAATAGAAAATACTGTGTAGTGACAATTATTGAAACAACAGTAATATAAAATATTAACGCAGCAATTATTGAATCAATAAAACAAAATACTGAACAGTAATTACTGTAACCATTATTGAGTAGTGCCTTCTTACGTAAGAATCAATAATTGGTGCAATACCGTGTGCTACTGTGCAACAACGCGTATTACTGTGTTTTAACCACCGGGTATTCCAACAATATTAACGGTAACAACTACGCCGTTATTTATAAACAACTTATTTTTGTCGTTTTCTTCATCCAATCGCTTTCTGTTATGGGGCCAACACAAGGCTGCGCCGTCGTACGAATATTCCCCGACAATAAGAATATTCCACGACCAAACAAATATTCCCCGACAACAATGAATATTTTATAACCACTTGCTTATTTAAAATATTTGTACATTTTACCCATAACTAACCACGTTAATCAAATCAACCCTTACTATTTCAGAATAATAAATAGAGGAAATTAAATTTCACTTATTAATAATTTGGGGTCTTACAACCTCCACTCCTTATGAAATTTCGTCCTCGAAATTAACATACGTACCTGGTGTTTCGAAAAGATGAGGATACCTCGCTTTTATTTCCGTTTCCAACTCCCAGGTCATTTCTTCAATAGCATGGTTTCTCCATAAAACTTTAACTTGTGGTATGACCTTCGTGCGTAGGACATGCTCCTTCTTATCCATGATCTTGACAGGTACCTCTTCGTACGTTAAGTCTTCGGCTATCTCGTCTGGTTCTAACTCAATAACGTGGTTCAGGTCTTTCACATATTTACGTAACATCGATACGTGAATAACGTTATGAACACGTGACATACTTAGCGTTAAGGCGAGTCTATAGGCCACAGTTCCTACTCGATCGAGGATTTCAAATAAATCGAAGGCTTGCGCTTTCTTCTCTTCATCGACTCTTACTTCTAGAAAAACACATTCTTGCACCTTCTTCTTTATATTCATCAGCTCCAGGTCTGTAGCTTGAGCAATTTTAACGTTATCGATTAAAGTCGATTTTACTCGTATATCATCACGTGGGTCCCTAGAGTCATTAACTCTATCTCTATTATTTATAAATTATACAAAATAGGTATTTGTGTTCAACAATATCGCACTCGTACTCGCGTACAATCTTCTACTCAACGCGTCAGCTACCACGTTCGCTTTTCCAAGATAGTATTGGATGGTATGATCGAAATCTTTCAACAGCTCGAGCCAACGTCGGTGTCGCATGTTGAATTCTTGGAAGCTCTTCTCGCATTCCTCGGTCCATTCGAAGTTTGTATCTTTTCGAGTCAGCTGAGTTAACGGAGTAGCGATTCGAGAAATCCTTCCACGAATCTCCGATAGTAACCAGCTAAGCCTAGAAAGCTACGTATTTCGATTACTGACTTAGGTTCGCTCTCAATTGTGACTCATATCCCAATCTTGGATAGCACGTCACAATGACACCTATCAGTTTACTACCGCACGAATATGGCGCCCCCTACGGAGAGTCTGGCTTCAGTGCATTCCACAAAGGAAGTCACCAAATAAAGGCTCGGTTATCAACTTCTATAGTTAGGTTTTTAACTCCTGAAGTTCAATAGGAGCCATTCGATATGAGATTTTAGAAATGGGCTTTGTACCGGGTTCAAAGTCGATACAAAATTCAATATCACACTTTGGGAGTAAGCCAAGAAATTATTCAGGAAATACGTCAGGAAATTTACTAACAACAGAAATATCATTCAAATCTGACGTATTTTTGTTCAAGTCCATAACATAGCTAAGAAAGCTTGACATCCGTTTTTCAATAAACGAATGACTTTACGGCTTGATATGAAAGAGTTTGACTTCAATGGTTTGGTTGCTTGAATTTGAATAATAGGTTGCTTAGGAATACGAAAACTAACAACCTTACGAAAGCAATCAATTTTGGCATGATGAGTAGTTAACCAATCAATTCCTAAAATCACATCAAAAGCAAGTATCTTTAAAGAGATAAGATTAACAAGTAATGTGATAGTGCCAACTTGGATCAAACAAGATTTATAAACAGTGGATGTAACGAAAGTTTCTCCTAACGGAGTTTCAACAGATAAGTCAAAGTCTAATTTTCTCCGGAGTCAATTTTAAACGTTGAGTATAAGCAGGAGAGATAAATGAATGGGTAGAGCCGGTATCTAATAAGGTATAGACTTCGCAAAATTTATAATTAACTAACCCGTGCTAACTTCGTTCGGGTTCCTCGCATTCTGACCAGTCACGAAAAACGCTCTTCCAGGAACCGTTGACTTTGACTTCTCTAGGACAACTTTTTGAGTCACCACCCCCGTTGGACTTGGTTTCGCTACAGTGCAATCTCGAGCGATATGTCCTTCCTTTCCACAGTTATAACATACCTTAAACTGTTGTGGACAGTTTGGGCTGATATGTCCTTCTTTTCTGCACTTATAGCATATGACCGGTGGTCGTTCTCCTCCCTTGGAACCAGTTGCTGTTGGTGCTGACGTCTTCGTATTATCATTGTTGAATCTCCTCTTTTTAAAATCTCCTCCCGACTCGCTTCTTCTATATTCATGGCCACAATTACCACCAGAGTGGTTGCCGTTCTTGTCCGTATTCTTCTTTCTCCGCTGGTTATCA
Organism: Panax notoginseng; assembly: GCA_016801055.1. Lineage (NCBI taxonomy): Eukaryota > Viridiplantae > Streptophyta > Magnoliopsida > Apiales > Araliaceae > Panax > Panax notoginseng. Next base: position 116,426,393 of record CM029019.1, read on the forward strand.
TTGTTCTGATGACTGCTGTCACCGATATGATCCTGGTTGTGGTCCCTCGATTGACCGTACTCGTTATCTCGCTCTAATAATGGAGCCCTGTTGACAACATCTGAATAGAGAGAAAATTTATGAGAAATGAGATATTGACGTATGCCGGGTTTCAAACCTCTTAGAAACATCCGCGTCATACGTTCCTCATTCTCCACCAAATGAGGTGCAAACCTGGAAAACTCTGCAAATTTCGCCTCGTACTGGGACACCATCATGTTATTCTGCTCCAGTCTAATAAACTCTACCTCCTTCATATGGCGAATACTTTCAGGAAAGTATTTTTCGTTGAAGAGTTTCTGAAATGTCTCCCAAGACATGCTGAGTGCAGCTGGATGGGTCCGCTTCACAGATTCCCACCAGTAGTCTGCCTCGCCATGGAACATAAAGGTGGCAAATGGAACCTTCTGTTCCTCCGTGCATCCCAAGACATCAAATATCTTGGTAATTTGCTTGACCCATGTCTCCGCCTTAATCAGATCCGGCTTTCCCCAGAATTCTGGTGGTCCCAACTCTTTGAACTGCTTGGCTGTGACCAGCTATGCGTTGCCATTGCTTCTTCCTATATTTTGAACAGGAATCTCCTTCGTCTGGTTTTGCATGAATCGTAAAAAGCTTCTAAACATCTCATCGTTCATCGTCTGCTCAATAGTGTTGTTCACAGGAGGAACATTGCCAGCCTGTTGCACGTTTTTCTCGTTGGTGAGTATAGGCATCTCCACTCTCTCATTTACTCCACTGTTAACATTCTCAGTCGACATTCTCAAATACTGCTATAAAACAAAGGTTAATTTAACAAATTAACATATCACATAATATCCCTATATTATGACCGACCAACAAATAAGCTTAGGTAGGACACACTAGCGAAGGATTTACTCGTCTCCCCCCTCCTAGTTCTATTCCCCGATCTCCGCCAGAGATCATATCCCTAAGCTCTGATACCAACTGTGACGCCCCCAAAATAGGTCCAATCCATCCAACCCATTCTGAGTCGCCAAATACATGGTACAGAAAATAACTACAACTTTATTATTACAATTGTCGTGCAAAATACGACAACACATATACTGTGAGTTTAAATACAAATATTATCATCTAGACAGTATTCATACTCAATTAAGTCCTCATTATACTTATTGATACACTATTTTATAAAATAGTGAGGACTACTAAAATAACTGTCTTGAACCATCATTTCATACCCCGACTAGTACTCGCTACATTCTCGCCTCCTGAGAAGAAAATGGAACAACAAGGAAAAGGGTGAGCTCAACTAGCCCAGTAAAGAACATTATGACTAAGATAATATACAACAAATTATCGCTAGTCTTCAACAGGGAAAAATTTAATAGAATACAATAGACAACAAGTTTTAAATCAATATTCGCAGCGGAAAATAATAATTCATAGAAGAGTTACGTAGAGAATGAAATCTACGATTATCTATGAATTTAAAAGCCCATCATCAACATTTTATCCCTGTAACATCAATCAATAAATATCTTGAATCAAATAGTCATCTTTGCACTACAGGCCAAAGATATTCATCAGTTGGTCATGTTCACCTCAACACCTGTTCATCTTTGCACTACGGGCCAAAGATATTCATCAGAAATCATTCATCTTTGCACTACAGGCCAAAGATATTCAGTTATATCATCATTTAAGACTGAGGATGATGAAAAATATTTTTAAGAAAACGATTCCAGTGAAACAAAATAATAAATATTAAGGATTCGTATTTCAGCTATTCCATGTCCAAAAATACCTCATAAATAATCATAGTGAAGTAAAATTCAAGAATGATCAAAACATGGATACAATCAAAGCTAGTATCCAGAATAGATATTTGGACGAAAAGAAGAAAAATTCATTTTTCGATGAATAGTAACTCGTGAATAGTAACTCGTGAATAGTAACCCCGACATGAAAAGTTCTAAATTTGATAAAAATTCAGATCAATACTTCGGCATAATGATATTGAAGAAAATAGTATCATTTAAGAAGAAATAACATCCCTTACCTCGGAAAGACGGTACTTCTAACTGGAATACTAGATATAGTGCTGAAGGAAACTTGCACCGTATAGCAACACTCAAAGTATCAAATACTCACAAGAATACGCTCGATATAGAGAGAGAAATAGAGAAAAACTTGTGTTTCTGGTGTGATTTTCAATTCTAACCTAAGCACCCTATTTATAGGAAAATGCTTAGAACACCAAAGTAGAAAATTTAATATAATAATATATATATATATATATATATATATATATATATATAAAAATTTTCAAGCCCACCTTAGAAAATCTGAAATCAGCCACCTTGCACATGTTTATGATGTCCAAAAAATACAAAAAACGTTTTTCTCAAAATAATTAACTAAAACTCCCAAAAATCAATTATTTCGGAACTTCAAAACTTCAATAATTCATAATAAATAGCCCTTTTTTCAGAAAATTCGAATCTCGCGAGTTTTTATAGGAAATTCAATTCTCTACAACTTTGCATAAGAAAGTTTTTCCAAATTCCAAATAAAAATTGACCGAAATTCACAAACGGGCGATTTTACAGTCAATAATAAATTTTCGGTCAAGAATTATGTCCACCAACACACAAAACATGTGTTAATCATTTAATGCCACAAAAATACCCTTCCTCCTCATATACTCATACATCCCACATTCATTGTAAAAATACCACCATCAATATATTATTAAAATAATATATTTAAATGAATTATTTTATCAGAAAAAGATAAAATATTAATTTTTAACAATTGTCACATTAAAATTTTTTTCCATCTATATCCACATAAAATCACTATTTTCCTCATCAAATAAATCAATAATTAATTATATACAAATAATATTACAGAATCACAGTACTGGCAACCAGGCCGTTCCCAGGAAAGAGGGGGCTTTCCAATAAGGATTTCTCCTTACTGGCGCGCAATTAGATGACCAAACCTCTCCTTAGACAGAACTTTCTAGACATTGCCAATAATGTTATCTAATAATATTATTCAGATAATATGAATTATTGCTCCGATAATAGAAAATACTGTGTAGTGACAATTATTGAAACAACAGTAATATAAAATATTAACGCAGCAATTATTGAATCAATAAAACAAAATACTGAACAGTAATTACTGTAACCATTATTGAGTAGTGCCTTCTTACGTAAGAATCAATAATTGGTGCAATACCGTGTGCTACTGTGCAACAACGCGTATTACTGTGTTTTAACCACCGGGTATTCCAACAATATTAACGGTAACAACTACGCCGTTATTTATAAACAACTTATTTTTGTCGTTTTCTTCATCCAATCGCTTTCTGTTATGGGGCCAACACAAGGCTGCGCCGTCGTACGAATATTCCCCGACAACAAGAATATTCCACGACCAAACAAATATTCCCCGACAACAATGAATATTTTATAACCACTTGCTTATTTAAAATATTTGTACATTTTACCCATAACTAACCACATTAATCAAATCAACCCTTACTATTTCAGAATAATAAATAGAGGAAATTAAATTTCACTTATTAATAATTTGGGGTCTTACAACCTCCACTCCTTATGAAATTTCGTCCTCGAAATTGACATACGTACCTGGTGTTTCGAAAAGATGAGGATACCTCGCTTTTATTTCCGTTTCCAACTCCCAGGTCATTTCCTCAATAGCATGGTTTCAAGTACCTAAATTTGAAGGCGTTACAGTAATTGACAAGAGTTGTCTATCTATTTATTTATATATAGTTTATTGTGCACACACAAGGCTATATACATTTAAAATGGGATCTTTATTCTCACTAACAAATCTTTAAATAGATATTGTCGAACTATATAATAAGGGTAATATAGTTTGAAGAAAATAGTGGGAGATACCAATATAAAATAAGACCTAATTTATTTTGGTAAAATAAATTAATTAAATGAATGTTTACTAAAAATGTTATTTTTTTCACATGCAGAAATTAAAAAAAAGTCATAGTCACTAATTTAACTGCAGAGAACACTTGATGCTAACAAAGTGACCGAACCAAATCACACGGACTGATAAAGGAATCTGAGAATAGTTCTCACTTTTGAAAAGATTTTTTATATCCTAAATTCGACTGTCCCTGCAAAAGTTACAGAGATAGCCTTTGAGGAAAAGAGTGCTACTTTTAAGAAGTGGCAAGATGATGCATCTATGGCTCAATGCATCATGCTCGCATCCATGAGTAACGAGCTTAATATGTTAAAAACTGCTGAAGGTCACTTCCCATCCAAGAAGGACCATGTCTTAATAGTGGATTATTCTTCCAAGAAAAGGAAGAGGCCCAAGGTATCTTCTGAAAAGAAGAAATCCAAGAAGGACAAGGGTAAGGAGAGAGTGAAGGATCAAAAGAAACCTGATCTAGCTAACAAAGGAATTTTCTTCCATTGCAACTAGCCTAGTCACTAGAAGAGGAACTGGAAGGATTATCTTACGGAGCAAAAGTATAAGAAGCTTGGAGAAGCGTCGAATCCTAATCAAGGTTTGTTTATGATTGAGATCAATTTTTCTGAAAGTCAATCTTTTACTTGGGTATTGGATACCGACTGTGGTTCTCACATATGTAATAATATGCAAGGACTGGTCAGAAGTAGAAAGCTGAGCAAGGATGAGGTTGTCCTAAGTGGGAAATGGAGCAAAGGTTGTTGTATTAGCTGTAGGGACTTATTGTTTAGCACTATCTATGGGCAAGTCCATTAGATTAAATAATTATTATTTTGTTCCGTTACTTATTAAAAATATTATATCAATTTATGTATTGGATATGGATGGTTTTTACATTGTAATAAAGAACAATAGTTGTTTTATTTATAATAATAATATTTTATGTAGTGTTGGTAATTTGCGAAATGGACTTTACATACTTGACTTGCATGAAAATTTACTTCAAATTAAACAAACTAAGAAAAGGAAAAGAGATGATGTTAATTATACCTTAATGCTCTTAGAGCTATCTGATTATGAATCATATCCAACTTGTGAATCTTATCTCATGGGCAAAATGACTAAATCTCCTTTTAGTGGAAAAGGAGAAAGAGTTATAGAGTTGTTAGTGTTGGTTCACACAGATGAATGTGGACCTATGACAACGAATGCACGAGGAGGGTATTCTTATTTTATTACTTTCACTGATAATCACTAAAGATTTGGATATACATATTTAATGAAATATAAATCCGAATCATTTGAAAAGTTCTAAGAGTTCAGAAGTGAACTAGAGAAGCAAAATGGCAAGAGTATTAAGATTCTTTGATCAGATCGAGGAAGCGAATACTTTAGCAGTAAGTTTCTTAATTGTCTCAAAGAAAATGGTATAATCACACAATGGACTCCACTAGGAACACTACAGTTAAATGGTGTATCTGAAAGGAGAATTCGAACATTGTTTGACATGGTTCATTCCATGATGAGTTTTTTCGATCTTCCGGTGTCATTCTGGGGATATACCCTAGAAGCAGTTACATATCTACTAAATAAGGTTCCCTCGAAATCTATCCCTAAGACTCCATATGAGATGTGGACAGGGAGGAAGCCTAGTCTTAAGTATGTTAAGATTTTGGGATGTCCAGCTTATCTGAAAAAGTTTCAGAATGATAACCTTGGAACAAGATCTGATAAGTGTCTGTTTGTGGGATATCCTAAAGAAAGTTTAAGATACTATTTCTATAATCCTACTGAACAAAAGGTGTTAATTTCCAAACATGTTGCCTTCTTGGAAAAGGAGTTTATACTTGAAGGGGGCAGTGGGAGGAAAATAGATCTTGAAGAAATTCAGGAACTATAAACCAGTAAAGGTCAAATGGATGTACCTATCTGTGACGCCCCCAAAATATGTCCACACGACCCATTCTGAGTCGCCAGATATCACACTACAGAAATCAAATATAAACTTCATTTATACGATTGTTGAACTGTCGTGCAGAGTCAGACAACACATAATCTGTGAGTTTTAATATAAATATATGTAATGTTGGTAGAATGCATATTAAGATTTGATGTTTTTAATGCATGTGTTCAAGATTATTTGTAAGGTCCTTAAAAGATATATGTCTAAGGACTTAGTGATAGATCAAAAAATTGTTAGGTTGATCTAAGCTTTCAACGTGTAGCATTCTGTTATAGAATGTATAGATAGAAAGATCAAATCTGTTAGGTTGATCTTGAGATGTAATAGATTAGTCATGAAGAGATCGTAGTGCATCAACCTGATCATCTTTGCATAAATCAAGGCAGAAATCGTAAAGCCTGAAGATCGTAGTGTGCCTGCCTTGAAGGGAACTCTTCGGAAATCGTAGAGTGGTCCCATCGTTCGCCGAGCCAACTCCACGATCGTAGTATGCTGAAGGAAACATGAAGTTTACAAGTCAACGATCGTAGAGTGCTCTCGAGAACGTAGAGTGAACTACACGAGCAAGTCAAGAATCGTAGAGTGCTCTCGAGAACGTAAAGTGAACTACACGAGCAAGTCAAGAATCGTAGAGTGCTCTTGGGAACGTAGAGTTCAAGACACGATGAAGTAAAGAGTGTAGTGCTATCAACTGTTAGCATCGTAGTGTTCAAGAAATGACACTACGATCAGAATCGTAGAGAATCACGACCCAAATCGTAGAGCTCATCTGTCAGTCAGAAATCGTCAAGCCTCATGAGTTGTTAATTCAAGATACGAGGAATGAATCTGAGAAGCTGCAGTGCCCATCAGTCCCAGATTGTATAAAATATCCTTAGGACGCAACAAAGAAGCGTATTGAAGAAGCCAATGATAGTACTATGGAAAAGAGGGACAAAACACCTTTTCAGGTGGTAGGTGGGAAAGCAGCCTGCAGTGTCAGTGGTCTAGAATGCAGAATTCAGAAGATGTACAGAAATGTCACCATCACGGTACAGAAAGCTCAGACGCATTTAATGCCACAACGGATGGATTCAAACGGATAGTTTTCTGTATCACATATATACAGATCAGACAGGTGAGAGAAAAAAATAAGCAAGCAATAAAACATTCAACGTGAACAATTCTCCAAGGCTCAACTCTACGATCTGAGAAATTCCAAAGCTTGCTCAGCTACTCAATTCTTAACGAACCTGTGCTTACATAGCAACTGAGTAGCAACCTTCAGAACGAAACAATAATCATCATTCAACTGAAGAAGAGTACCAAGTCTGCTGGACTTGAAGAGTTCAAGAGTGAACTATAAGATAGCCAAGTCTGCAGGACTTGAAGAGTTCAAAAGTGAACTAGAGAAGTTCCTAGACTGCTGGTCTAGAAGGAATCCAGTGGGATTCAGAAGTTTGTAAGAAACATCCTTAGTGGATATCCTACTCGTTGAGTAGAAGAGTGGACTAGGAGCCTTGTGTGCTCTGAACCACTTAAAAATAGCTGTGTCATTTACCTTACTGTCATAACTGCTATATCTGCTATAACTGCTTTACTCGTTTATTACTTTACTGCTTGGTTAAGAAGATTAAAACAAATATTATTCCGCTAAGTTTTAATCATTATCTAAGAACAAGTCTAAAACAGAAAAGATTTTTAAATATCTATTCAACCCCCCCTTCTAGATAACTTGTGCCTATTAAGGACTAACAATTGGTATCAGAGCAGGTTCTATTTTACAGCTCACAAGCTTTAGTAGATCCACAATGGCATTAGTACCAAGCGAATCCAGGACCGGTGGAGGCAGTAAGCCACCGATGTGCAACAAAGACAAATTTGCTAACTGGAAGGTTAGAATGCAAGCTTACATGGACTCAATAGATGAAGATCTATTTGAGACTGTACTCAATGGGCCCTACATACCAACAAAGCTTGCACCAACCATTGACGAGCCAAACAAAGTGCAAATCAAGCCTAAGGAAGAATGGACAGACTCACAAAAGAAAGCTGTCCAACTTGACAAGAAGGCTAAGAACATCTTGTTCCAATCCTTGGAGGACGATCTGTTTGACAATGTTGTAAATTGCAAAATAGCCAAGGAAGTTTGGGAAGCACTGCTGATCATGCATGAAGGAACTGAAGAAGTTAGAGAAAACAAACAGTCTCTTCTAACACAGCAGTACGAGATGTTTGCTCATATACAAGGAGAGAACGTAACTGCCACTTACGAAAGATTCAACATTCTGCTCAATTCTCTACGAGCATATGGAAAGGTCTATCCTAACAAAGATCTAACCATAAAGTTCATCAGAGCCCTACCTAGCAAGTGGGATGCCAAGACCACTGCAATAAGAGAATCAAAGAATCTCAATGAAATGATAGTTCAACAACTGTATGGCAATCTTCTGACATACGAGCTGGAGCTGACTCAACGTGCTGAAACCCTTTCAGAAGGAAGAAGAAAGGAAAAGGGTGTTGCTCTCAAAGCAACTGAAAACGTCTCTAAAGTCATCACTGATAATGAATCTGACGATGATGAAGATAATAATGACGATCTTGCCATGATGGTAAGAAAACTAAGAAGATTTATGCGTCAAGGCAAAGCTGGCAAACAAAAGAAGGTCAGCAACTACTCAAGCCAGGAGCAAATACATGACCTATGCTACAACTGCAAAAAGCCTGGCCACTTCATTGCCGACTGCAACAAACCTTTAAGAGAAGAACTAAAGAAGAAGCAGCATGGAAAGAAAGAATACAAAGGAAGCAAGAGGCCTCAGAGAAAAGACAAAGGCCTAGTAGCTGGAGGATCATGGAGTGATTCAGATAATGACTCAAATGCTGAGTCTGGAGATGAGGAAGAACCACAAATGGCCAATCTGTGCTTGATGGCCAAACATGCAAAGGACAAACAAAGCCTCAACATTCACAATGTAGATCTTGATGAGGTATTTGATTTTAACTCACATGATGTAGCTATGAATGACTTAAGAACTGCACTGCGTGGCATAACTAATGATCTACATCAGTATCTGAAGTGGTTCAGAGTGTTATCTAAGGACCATTCACTTCTTCAAGAGGAGAAGAAGAAAGTTCAAGAAGAGCTTGAAACAGCCCTTCTAAGTTCTAATCTTCTCTCCAAGCTTGAAGCTGAGAATGAAACCTTAAAGCAGAAAAACACACATTACACACAAAGAGAGTCTAAGTTAACCTCTAAAATTGAGGAACTAGAAAAGACTATCTCTGCATGGAACAAATCCTCATCATCCATGGACTGCCTGCTATCTAATCAAAAAAGCACATTCGACAAGACAGGCTTAGGATTTGGGGAATCAATCCCTGAGCCAAGTGTGGAAAAGACAATGGAAACTAGCTCAAGTAATGTCTCAGGTTTTAGTAGAGGCATTGCTTTTGTTAAATCCTCAAAGTTGGAAGAACAAGTTCAACCATGTTCCACTGATTCCAGTTATACTCAAAGAAGTAAGGGATCACACGCTGGTCTAGGCTTCATAAAGGAGAAGAGTAACTCATCCTCTACTTATCAACCTCGAAAAATCTTAGAGTCAAGAAAAACTAACTCTACGAATCAACTGGGAAGGTACAGTAGAAGTAAAGTACACTCTTCACTATTTATGAAACCAAAGAACGCGTGGAAGAAAGAGAATCAGTTTAATAGAAGACCAACCAAGGAACCACACAAGTCCAAGTGGAAGATGAATCATCACACACACAGGCATGCATCATAATAGATGTTTCATATGTGATAAACATGGTCATAGAGCTACAAAATGTTATTATAACTCCATGCATGTGAGACCCAAGACTAGACAAGTTTGGGTCCCCAAAGGAACTAACAAAGAAGGACCCATGCGAATATGGGTACCAAAATGAAGGTTCAAATGTTTTGACAGGAACAGAGCTCCACGACCTCGACATGGTATCTAGACAGTGGATGCTCAAGGCATATGACCGGGAACAAAGCTCTACTATCTAACTATGTAGAAAAGGAGGGTCCCTCAGTCATTTTTGGAGATAACGGCTCGGGCAAGACAAAAGGCTATGGCTCTGCTGGCAATGGGGCAATATCTTTCAGCAAAGTAGCCTATGTGGAAGGACTTCAACACAACCTTCTAAGCATCAGTCAACTCTGCGACAAGGGCCATCAAGTAACATTTCTCAACAATCAATGTCAAGTCAGAGACCTGAAGACATCTGCTATAAAGCTGACTGGAACAAGAGTAGGAAATATTTACACTATAGACCTTGGTCAACTTAGCTCTGAAGAAACAATATGCTTTCTGGCAAAAGCATCCGAGGAATTAAGCTGGCTATGGCATAGAAGGCTGTCCCACTTAAACTTCAAGAACATGTCAAAACTGGCATCAAAAGATCTTGTAGCTAGTCTGCCTAAGTTCAGCTTCGTGAAAGAAAGGTCATGCACCGCCTGCCAGCTTGGAAAGCAAACCAGAAGCTCATTTAAAAGAAAGACTGCCAACTCCATTGACAAACCCCTGCAGTTGCTTCACATGGATCTCTTCGGGCCAATCCCTACTACCAGTCTTGGAGGAAAAAGATACTCACTAGTTGTAGTTGATGACTACACTAGATTCACTTGGGTATTTTTCCTAACTTCTAAGGATGAAACAAGCTCCGAGCTAATCAAGATGTTCAGACTGGTGATGAATGAAAAAGGAGAGAAAATCAAGGCCATAAGGAGTGATCATGGCAGAGAATTCGATTTCTCAGAAATGGATCAGTTCTGCACAGACAATGGCATCAGTCACAACTTCTCAGCTCCACGAACTCCTCAACAAAATGGAGTTGCTGAACGAAAGAACAGAACCCTGATAGAGGCTGGAAGGACTCTACTAGCAGGAGCTCATCTGCTTGAATACTTCTGGGCAGAAGCTGTCAACACTGCATGCTACACTCAAAACAGATCATTAATCCACTCTACGATCAAGAAGACACCCTACGAACTATGGAAAGGAAGAAAGCCAAGTGTCAGCTATTTCCATGTCTTTGGCTGTGCATGCTACATTCTCAACAATGGAAAACAGTATTTGACAAAATTCCAGCCCAAGTCAGATGAAGGAATCTTTCTTGGGTATGCCACAGACAGCAAAGCCTACAGGGTGTTCAACAAGAAGACACTGAGTGTCGAAGTCTCGATACACATCATCTTTGATGAAACTGACTTAGACAAATCAGTGCCTGAAGACACTACAACCGGTAATACAGACACCACGAATGAAATCGTAGAGCTCAACACTACGATCGTAGTGCCAGATAGTGAAATCGTAGAGCGTGATAAAGAGATCGTAGAAAGGTCCATCCAAGACAGTGAGCCTCCACTTCAAGAAGAAGAGATAGACCTTGAAGATCTAAGACAGGAAGGCATCAGGACAGATGTTCCAACGGGGAACAGATGGGCAAGAGATCACACTCATGATCTAATCATTGGAGATCCAAGTGCAAGAGTCAAGACAAGGGCTGCTACTCTGAATGAATGCTTCTATCTAAGCTTCCTATCACAAATAGAGCCAAAGAAGATAGAGGATGCTATGGAAGACTCTAGTTGGATAGAGGCCATGCAGGAAGAACTCAACTAGTTTGAACGAAGCAACGTTTGGAGATTGGTACCAAGACCAAAGAGTCATCCTGTCATAGGAACCAAGTGGGTCTTCAGGAACAAAATGGATGAGGATGGGATCATTACCAGAAATAAGGCAAGATTAGTGGCAAAGGGCTATTCTCAAGAAGAAGGTATTGACTATGATGAGACATTTGCACCTGTTGCCAGACTTGAAGCTATCAGAATCTTCCTTGCCTTTGCTGCCCACATGAAGTTCAAAGTCTTTCAGATGGATGTCAAAAGTGCATTCCTAAATGGAGAACTTCAAGAAGAAGTCTATGTAGAACAACCTCCAGGTTTTATCAATCCATCTCTTTCCAATTATGTCTATAGATTAGATAAAGCTTTATATGGTCTTAAGCAAGCACCTAGAGCATGGTATGAAACACTGACTAACTTTCTAATAGAAAATGGGTTCACTAGAGGTAGAGTAGATACCACACTGTTTCTCAGAAAGCATAAGAACAAAGTTTTACTAGTTCAAATATATGTTGATGATATCATTTTTGGTTCTACTGACGAAAAGTTATGTAAGAGATTCTCTAAGCTAATGCAGAGCAAGTTTGAAATGAGCATGATGGGTGAGCTGAGTTTCTTCCTTGGACTGCAAGTAAAGCAGACTGAAGAAGGAATTTTCATAAACCAAGCCAAGTACATCAAAGACTTATTAAAGAAGTATGGCATGGAATCAGCCTCTTCTATGAAAACACCAATTGCTCCTGCAACCAAGCTTGACAAGGATGAGAATGGTAAGAGTATTGATATAACTCAATACAGAGGTATGAATAGGTTCTCTTTTATACCTAACTGCCAGTAGACCAGATATAATGTTTGCAACATGCATATGTGCTAGATTTCAGGCTAACCCTAAAGAATCACATTTGTCTGCTGTAAAGAGAATATTCAGGTATCTTAAGGGTACACCCCACTTGGGGCTGTGGTATCCCAAGGAATCCTCTTTTGATCTAATAGGATACACAGATGCTGATTATGCAGGATGCAAAATAGACAGAAAAAGTACAAGTGGCACCTGTCAACTACTTGGAAACAGACTTGTGTCTTGGTTCAGCAAAAAGCAAAATTCAGTATCCACTTCAACTGCAGAGGCTGAATACATTGCTGCTGGCAGCTGCTGTGCTCAAATTCTTTGGATGAGAAATCAGCTAGCTGACTACGGGTTTGATTTCAAGTCTATACCTATACACTGTGATAATACAAGTGCCATAGCTATAACTCATAATCCTGTCATGCATTCTAGAACCAAGCATATAGAAATAAGGTATCACTTCATAAGGGATCATGTGCAAAATGGTACTATCTCTTTGCAATATATCCCTACTGAAGATCAACTTGCTGATGTGTTTACAAAACCTTTAGATGAATCCAGATTTATTAAGTTAATAAGTGAGCTAGGCATGCTAAATCTATCTTCATGAAAATATGCTCTAGACTGTGCTAACAATGACAGATAAAGGCTGAACTCAAAATCATAGACATGATCAAGGAAAGCTCACGATCGTAGAGCTGAACTGTCAACTACCTCAACGATCGTAGCAATAACTTAACTTCCATAAGTGCAGACTCGACGATGATCAAACAAGAAAAGTAGATCCTGTGATGTTGAGCTCCATAACAAAGCAATCCCTCCAAGAGGTGCCTCAGGGACAAACCTAACCCTTGAATTACACCAAGAGGTTGGCCCTTCCTGAGTTACCTTAAAAAGAAGGCTTAGTCAAAATCTCATCACTAGGACCTAGAACAGACTCAACGATCGTAGAACAGTCTCAACAGACAGACTCAACGACTGCCAGACATACTCTACGACCGTAGGACAGACTCGACGATCGTAGGATAAACTACCTATGCTGATCAGACTCTACGACCAGAAGTCAGACTCTACGATCTAGATCAATACTGAGGACACCTCAGCTCTTAATACTCAAAGGGCAATTCAGTACATTCCTACACATACGAGATCGTAGAGCCAAACAAAATAAGACACCTGTCCCACGAAGACAAAAAGAGAGGAGGGAAGTTATAAGTACAGATTGGACACCTGATTTTGAAATACTGAAGTTCAAAAGTTCATCTCTCATTCTCTCTCTCAAAGCAAAACCCTAACTCAGACAAAAGTTCAACCGTATCTATCTTCTTAACAAAAGAATCAATGGCTGCTTCAAACGTAATTTCAGGCCACAGACTCTGTTTTGACGAGTTCAAGACTGCACCTCCAAAGTTCCACAAGATTTTAGCCTTACTGAAGTAGGCTGGTCTAGAAGAGGCGCTCAACACTGACACTCTTATCTATCCCAAGCTGGTGAAGGAATTCTACAAGAATGCGGTGTACAAGAACAACACAGTTATCACACGAGTTCGAGGAGCTGAAATAATGCTAAGAGCAGAAGACATCAATCTGGCCCTAGGATTCCAAAATATGGGACACCCAATTCTGGACGACATAAGGTATCAAGAGGGACTGAAGAAAATGCATCATAAGAAGAACCCCTCTGTCAAGGGTTACAAAAAGAAAGAGTTCCCACAAAGGTACGAGTTTTTAGCTGACATTGTTGGAAAATGCATATGCTGCAAGAGCTCAGGGCATGACTCTGTTAATGAGGCTCAGCTTAAAATCATGACTGCCTTAGTCCATGGCACCCAACTCAACTATGGGGCAGTGCTGATTGAGTGGATCAGTAAATGGATAACTAGCTCTAAGAAGTCAAAGAGCATCCCAAAGATGCTATATGGGAGGTTCATAAGCATCATTCTACAGTCTGCTGTAGGTGATAAGATTGGGGATAATGAAGGAGAAGCCATAAATCCCAATCGTAAAATGACACAACAATTGTTCAAGAACTGGGAGAGAAACCCTGTTGATTTCGTTCGAATGATGACAAAATCAAGTGGGAGAATTGAGGAACTAAGGAAATCAGGTGTTACAGGAGATATGTCTGTTGTCAGGGAAGTTGAAGAAGAAGAAGAAGCAAATAAAGGAGAATCCTCTTCTCTTGCAAGAAAAAGTAAGGGTAAAAGGAAGATGAGGGCAAGACAAGCTGAAAAGGCTCAAGGCTCTGCAACCAACACTCCTGTAGAGCCCTCTGACATAGAGACTCTAAGGAGGCTGAGGAAGATACAACTGCAAGAAGAAGCAGAAGAAGATCAGGCCACCATTTCACAAATCTTAAAGAAGAACAAGACTGGTCACAAGCTCAAAAGACCAACAGTGTCTTCAATCGTAGAGACCTTACTGTTCTCTGAGTCTAGGCCAAGTGTGGCAGAAATGGAGGAAGCTGCTACAAGGGCAGTGGTTGATCAAGTGATGGATAAAGCCAGCAAGCCAAAGAAAAAGCTGGTTAAGAAGTACATCCTTGAAAATAAGAAGATACTGAAGAAAGAAGCCAAGAGCATGGCTGAAACAGTAGATCTGACCCAGACAACAGAAGATGAAAAGGCCCTAGCTGAGGGGGAGAACCCTGAAATACTCATGATTGAATATATACCAGCTGAGGGGGGAAAGTCCACTGCTCAAAAGGATGCTCAAGCTGAAGGGAACTTCCTGAATTTAGAGGAAGATGTACAAGCTGAGGGGGAGTTTTCAAACCTCCAAGAAAATGATCATATTGAGGGGGAGCCCCAAGATGTACCAATGGCAGAAGAAGAGGTTCCTATCCAAGACAAGGTTGAACCACTATCAAACATTCCAGAGGCCATCGAGGTAATGGAATCTCTGAAAGAAATCCAAGAAGAAGCTGACAGTGATGATGAACTTATGATCACAGGTGAAGGAAAGGATGGGTACAGAAGCTATCTATACAGACAGATGTTCTCTTACCTTCCCATGATGGCCTATCACCAAGCTCTGATCTAGAAATCATGGGATCATATGTTCTGGAGCTTCAAGGAATATCCAGCAATTTCTGTTCTAGCTCATGGATTTCCTAGGGAAGTCAACTTCGCCAAAAAGCTGATTACAAACAATGCCTCATCAAAAGTCAAACTTGAGGTATTGACTATCCCTACAAGCTTTATAGATAATCATCTGCCATCACCCTCATTTAGCCATTTCTATGAATTTCCTAAATGGCCGGAAGTGATTCTCAACTCTTTAAATCAGTTTCCAGTTACAGAATCCCACAATTCTGTAACTGAAGAACCAAAAGAAATCAACCCTACCCAGCTCCCTCAAATAACCAACTCTACGATTCCAGACTCCAGCCACATCGTAGAGTCACCACTCCCAAATGTCCAAACCCAAGCTCTTCCAACTGATATACCATCCTCCTCATCGCACAACTATTTCAGTCTTGATCTTTTTTTGTACCACTTGCAAGCTCAATCTCCGCCAAGAACACCTCAAATGGACAATCCTCAACCAGAAAATACCCTTCCAAGCATGCCCACCAAGGATGATCTGAAAGAAACCTCTGAGCAAATGATCAAAACCATTGAAGCAAGCCTGGAATCTCACTCTGATCTCCTCAACATCCGCCTGAATCAAATGATACAAGCTGCTAACAAATTCCCTAGTACAATGAATACTGAACTCACTACAAAGCTAAGGGAAATTATCAAAGAGATTCTAAAGAGCATATCAGATAGAGATGAGATCCATTTCCAGGTTGCTGCCAAACAAAAAGAGGCTATGCTTGAAATACAGAAAAATCAAGATCGTCAACATCAGATTATGCTGGACAATATTCTCAACTTAAAAGCTTCTGTGTACGACTTCCAAAAATCATATGCAAATCAGGAAAAGTATAATGATGCAATTCTGACCATCCTCCAGAAGAAAGAAGCAAGAGCTGATCAACAAATCAAGGAGAATAAGGAGGACATTGCTCAGACTCAAAGCCAACTAAACGAGCTTGTCCAAGGGGTCAACAAGCTATCAGCTGACATTCGAACCCCTGATGTTGACATAAAGGGGGAGAAAGATAAAGGGAGCAGAGGAGATCAAGGCAGAAGCAGAGGAGGTCATACAACTCAAGAAAGGGGAAGAACATGAAGCCCTCCTGCAAGACAGACTCCACGATCTGGTCAGCAGGCAATTGTTACAGCTATTCCTTTGAGCCATCAGCAGGCAACTCCTAGCTCACAAGAAGTGACCAGGGTAAACATAAGAATGCCGACTGGAGATCCTGCATTCATGCGCAGACATGAGGAGAATCCTGTTATAAGTCGAAGCGAGCTAGAGGAGTTAGCGAGGAATGAAGAAGCTCAAAGGAAGAGAAGGGCTGAATAATATGCAAATCCACCTCCTCACAAGAGTCCAAAAAAACAGAGATAAGTATACAGTTTAATGTTTTATTCATGTAATGCTACATTGTAATATCTATTGATCATCAATAAATTCATGCTTATTCTCTAGAAATTTCAGCTGCTCACTGAAATGCTAAGTCATGTTTAAATTCCTGCAAATGCATCTAGTCACTAATAATCATGACAACAAATCTCCTTGGTTATGTCAACATCAAATAGGGGGAGATTGTTGGTAGAATGCATATTAAGATTTGATGTTTTTAATGCATGTGTTCATGATTATTTGTAAGGTCCTTAAAAGATATATGTATAAGGACTTAGTGATAGATCAAAAAATTGTTAGGTTGATCTATGCTTTCAACGTGTAGCATTCTGTTATAGAATGTATAGATAGAAAGATCAAATCTGTTAGGTTGATCTTGAGATGTAATAGATTAGTCATGAAGAGATCGTAGTGCATCAACCTGATCATCTTTGTAGAAATCAAGGCAGAAATCGTAAAGCCTGAAGATCGTAATGTGCCTGCCTTGAAGAGAACTCTTCGGAAATCGTAGAGTGGTCCCATCGTTCGCCGAGCCAACTCCACGATCGTAGTATGCTGAAGGAAACATGAAGTTTACAAGTCAACGATCGTAGAGTGCTCTCGAGAACGTAGAGTGAACTACACGAGCAAGTCAAGAATCGTAGAGTGCTCTCGAGAACGTAAAGTGAACTACACGAGCAAGTCAAGAATAGTAGAGTGCTCTCGGGAACGTAGAGTTCAAGACACGATGAAGTAAAGAGTGTAGTGCTATCAACTGTTAGCATCGTAGTGTTCAAGAAATGACACTACGATCAGAATCGTAGAGCATCACGACCCAAATCGTAGAGCTCATCTGTCAGTCAGAAATCGTCAAGCCTCGTGAGTTGTTAATTCAAGATACGAGGAATGAATCTGAGAAGCTGCAGTGCCCATCAGTCCCAGATTGTATAAAATATCCTTAGGACGCAACAAAGAAGCGTATTGAAGAAGCCAATGATAGTACTATGGAAAAGAGGGACAAAACACCTTTTCAGGTGGTAGGTGGGAAAGCAGCCTGCAGTGTCAGTGGTCCAGAATGCAGAATTCAGAAGATGTGCAGAAATGTCACCATCACGGTACAGAAAGCTCAGACGCATTTAATGCCACAACGGATGGATTCAAACGGATAGTTTTTTGTATCACATATATACAGATCAGACAGGTGAGAGAAAAAAATAAGCAAGCAATAAAACATTCAACGTGAACAATTCTCCAAGGCTCAACTCTACGATCTGAGAAATTCCAAAGCTTGCTCAGCTACTCAATTCTTAACGAACCTGTGCTTACATAGCAACTGAGAAGCAACCTTCAGAACGAAACAATAATCATCATTCAACTGAAGAAGAGTACCAAGTCTGCTGGACTTGAAGAGTTCAAGAGTGAACTATAAGATAGCCAGTCTGCAGGACTTGAAGAGTTCAAAAGTGAACTGGAGAAGTTCCTAGACTGCTGGTCTAGAAGGAATCCAGTGGGATTCAGAAGTTTGTAAGAAACATCCTTAGTGGATACCCTACTCGTTGAGTAGAAGAGTGGACAAGGAGCCTTGTGTGCTCCGAACCACTTAAAAATAGCTGTGTCATTTACCTTACTGCCATAACTCCTATATCTGCTATAACTGCTTTACTCGTTTATTACTTTACGGCTTGGTTAAGAAGATTAAAACAAATATTATTCCGCTAAGTTTTAATCATTATCTAAGAACAAGTCTAAAACAGAAAAGATTTTTAAATATCTATTCAACCCCCCCTTCTAGATAACTTGTGCCTATTAAGAACTAACATGTAACTCTCTTGGTGCCTTGACCACGACACCTTACAATGGTACTTTACATAAATGTACAGTCAATAACTGTTTTAGAAATTAAAATATTTGGAAAATGCTCAAGGAAACCTTCGTACATGGGAGGCCATGCATCTAAGTTATGATAGATATCATATGACTTGAGAATTATCCTTGGTTGACCCAATAGACCCCAAAGAAAAAAGAGAAGATTACTATCATGTTCTTTCCAAAGGCGAGTCTTCTCTTGACATATAATTATCTCTATTATCTTCAATTGAGAATTATATTTCAACCAAACTCTAAGATTATATAGGTAGTGCTCATAGATATAATCAGCAAGTGCATGTGCACAACCCTGTCTTATGATAACACGAAGTCCTCTATCATTAGACATCTTGTATGATAGTGGCAAAACACCCTTCCAAAGTTGGGTTCACCTCACCCTATTCGGTTCACCAAAATTAACGGTTAAAATGACGTATAAAATATGACACACTTATCTAAAATTCTCAATAAAATTATTTCCATATTGTTTTAGGGGAAACCCCAACAGCTATAGACCATCGTTCTATTCCCATGTTACCCCCGCTCGACCCAGCTAAACTCTTATTACCTAAAAGGAATTGTGAAACAAAAGGGTGAGCACAACTAGCCCAGTAAAGAATATCACGACTAAAGATAATTTAATTATCAATAGCCTTCATCAGTAATGAATCAGAGATTTAGAACATATGGTAGATGATAAAACTTTTCAACTATAGTTGCAGCGGAACGAGTAATCCATTAGAAGAGTCAAATAGAACATAAAGTCTATTATCTTTTCCATGTTAAAAGTCCACCAACAATGTTTTAACCCTGTAACATCAATCAATAGTTCCTGTCCACAATCATGTGAATAACTCATAATCATAATTGTGATTCTAAATTCCTCTTCGCACCCAGGACGAAGATAATTTTTATCACCTGTCTTTACCTGAAATATCAAAGATCATGGTTATACCAAACCACAGTTCATGTTCATAATCATACTAATAAATTCAACTTTTCACTATGGACCAAAGATATTCATTAACAGTTCATCTTTGCACTACAGGCCAAGACATACAACTGTATTTTAGAAGAGTCAAGTAGAGCATGATATCAACTATCTTCTACGAATTAAAAGTTTATTATAAATATTTTATCGATGAGACTCAGCTCAATAGATCACCGAATTATCTATGCACTACGGCCAAGGATATTCGTTAGTATCATATCCATAAATTATCCATGCACTACGGGCCAAAGATATTCATATCTCAACGAAATATATAATCATTTCAAAATTTATATAAATAATAATTATAACCATGTTAATCAATTCACCTTTGCACTTAAGCTAAAGATATGCAATTATAAATTCAATGGTCATGATCATATCAGTCAACAATTCATCTTTGCACTACTGGCCAAAGAGAACCCATAGTCACGATCATACCAATAATCTACCCATCTTTACACTCAAGTGAAAGAGAAATTTTAACACCACGGTTATAAAAATGTTATATATGATAACAAAAATAATATAGTCAAAATATGGATTTAATTTCAAGATTAAGATTCATAAATCAACGATAATTTGGTCAGAAAAAGAAACCAATTTTATCGTGAATAGTATCCTATGAATAGTAACTCGTGAATAGTAACTCATGAATAGTAACTCGTGAATAATAACCCGTGAATAGCAACCCATGAATAGTACTCCGTATACGTGAATAGTACCGTTTACGTAAATAGTAACTCATAAATAGTAACCCATGAATAGTACTCATAAAAGGAAAATACAAAAGACAACGATATTCCATGACGAGTACAAAAGAAATGATATCTTATACGAGTATAAAAGAATATACGAACTGCAAATTGATTTTCACCCGCTATGCAGTAATCCACGTAAACAGATCATTTCCAGAAATTAATAAAGAATGAATACTAAGGGTCATTCACCATGCATGTAATAATCCGCATAGATAGGTTACTCCCGCGGATTAATAAAAATGAATACGAAGGGTCATTCACCATGCATGTGGTAGTCCGCATAGACAGGTTATTCTAACAGAATAATAAAGAATGGAATAACAAAAGGATTTCACCATACATGCGGTAGTCCGCGTAGACAGGTTATTCCAACAGAATAATAAAGAATGGAATAACAAAAAGATTTCACCATGCATGCGGTAGTCCGCATAGACAAGACAGGTTATTCTGACAGAATAATAAAGAATGGAATAACAAAAGATTTCACCATGCATGTGGTAGTCTGCGTAGACAGGTTATTCTCACAGAATAATAAAGAATGAAATAGCAACCATTACGAGTATTAAAAGAAAATAACTCTCTTCATGAATACGAAAGAAATAATACCCCTTACAAATACAAAATAAATAACATCCCTTACGAATACAACAAATAATATCCCTTACAAATATTGAACGAATATAATATTTCTTACGAATACGAAAAAATAATATCGTAAGCGAATATGAAATATATAACACCCCTTACTATACAAAAATAACATCTCGTACGAATACAAAATAAATAACACCCCTTACCTCAATAAAAATTTGGAGACTGCATTAGTATAATAGCAGAATACTCTTCTTCTTTCTCTCTATAGTTTCTCTCTCTAGAGTTTCAGTGAATTCGTAAGAAATAATGAAGGAATGAGCTTTTATTTATAGGAAAAAGGACTAAATAGTAACTAATTCATGAACGACCCAGATTAATTTACTTTTAAATGGACGGTCTATATTGATTTAATATTAAAACTTAAAGCAACGGTTCATACTGATTTACTATTAAAACTTTAAACCAGCGATCCACATTGATTTACTATTATAACTTTTTACCAGCGGTCCATATTGATTTACTATTATATCTTCAACCAACGATCCATATTGATTTACTATTATAACTTCAATCAACGGTCTATAAAATTAGCATACATCCTCATCAAATAATAAGTCAAACTTATAACAAACACCTCATAACAAACCCCTATATTTATATCAAAAATTGAATAAATATTTACCACAAATCATTTATCTTTAATCAACACATTTTTAATCTATTAACAATTATTCATCATTAATCTTATAACTCACAATATTTAACAACCAGATCATTCCCAGGAAAGAGGGGGCTTTTCGATAAGGATTTCTCCCTATTGGCACGCAATTAGGTGACCAAACCTCTCATCGATAAAACTTTCTAGACATCGTCAATATTACAAATAATAATATGAATAACTTTGTCGTCTCAATTATTAATTTAGTAATATAAAATATTATGCAGATGATATTGTGATAATAATTGAATCAAATAACGTGAGTTACTATGTAGCAATTATTGTAGCAATAATTGAATAAATTGAGTGGCTTCTCACGTAAACATCAATAATCAAAGATACTATACAATACCGTGTGCTACTATACAACCACGCGTGTTACTGTACATTTACCCTCGGGTATTTCAATAGTTTAACGGTAAAAACTTTTACCGTTATGTTTTATAAAAAGTTATTTACGTCATTTTCTAACTCCGACAGTTATTCTGTTGTGGGGTCCACCAATGATGGTGTCGTTGTACAAATATTCTCTGACGAAAAGAATATTCCCTGACCAAATGAATATTTCGCAACACAACAAATATTTTATAACATTTGCTTACTTTGCAAAATTTTCAAATATCATCCTTAACTTTAAACTTTTATCAATTTAACTATTTACCAAAATAGAAATTTTGAATACTTTTATTTCATAAAATTCAGGGTCTTACACTGTCCAAGTAGAGATACTTTTAGTACCACACCCTATTCATAAATTTAGAAGAGTACCAAAGATACTATATGCATCATAGATGATGATGATCCATTGAATTACAAATAGGCTATGAGTAGTAAAGACTCAGAGAAGTGGCAAGAAGCCATGAATCCGAAATAGACTTCATGTATGAAAACCAAGTATGGACTTTGGTTTCACCACCTGAAGGCATCAAGCTTATAGGGTGTAAATGGGTCTTTAAAAGAAAGGCTAGAGCAGACGGCAAGGTAGAGACCTATAAAGCCAGACTGGTCGCAAAAAGTTTTAAACAAAGATAAGGAGTTAACTATGACGATACCTTCTCACCAGTAGCGATGCTCAAGTCTATTTGAATTTTACTTGCGATTGTAGCTTACCACGACTATAAAATCTGGCAGATGGACGTGAAAACGACCTTCCTCAATGGGAAACTTGAGGAGGATGTATATATAACACAACCAGATGGATTTATTTCAACTGTTAGAACAAATCAAGTATGTAAGCTACAACGATCCATTTATGGATTGAAGCAAGCTTCTTGTAGACGGAACATCCATTTTGATGAGACAATCAAAGAGTTTGATTTTATAAAAAATGAGGATAAACTATGTGTGTACAAGAAGGTTAGTGGGAGCGCTATTTCATTCCTTGTATTATATGTTAATAATATACTACTGATAGGAAATTATATTCCTATGCTACAATCGATTAAAATATGGTTATCTATACACTTCTCCATGAAGGACTTAGGAGAAACATCTTACATTTTGGGGATAAAAATCTATAAAAATTAATCTAAAAGGATGCTTGGCTTATCCCAAGGAACATACATTGACTCGATGCTAAAAAGGTTTAGCATGGAAGATTCCAAAAGAGGTCTCATATCGATGAGCCATGAAATACATCTCTCCAAAAACAAGCCCCAAAGACACCAGAGGAAAGAGACCGTATGAGTAAGATTCCTTATGCTTCAGCAATAGGATCTATCATGTATGGTATGATATGTACTGTAGACACTCAAAATTTTGCATCCATGTTACTAACCCTGCATGAGGGCAAATTTATCTTCCAGAGATAACCCTAGAAGTCAAATCAATTTTAACGCAGAGACAACCCCAGGAGATCCAGTTTTAATCTCAGAGATAACTTTAAGAGATTTAGTTTCAATCCTAGAGACAACCCCTGGAGATTCAGTTCCAACCTCGAAGACAAACCCGAGGGATGTAGTTCAAGTTCCGGAGATAACCCTAAAAAAGTTAGTTTCAACCCCGGGACACTCAGTTCCAACCCCAAAGATAACCCCGGGAGGTCAAGCACATCTCAGAAATAATCCTGAGGACATTCAGCCTTCACAGCAGCCCAATCTTAGAGATAACCCTGAGCAACGACTACTACATCTATGCAAAAGTCGGAGATAACCCCGGTTGGGGCAAAATCATCATTTTTCCACCTCAACCCCACATTCACGTTGTCTCAACACATTTCAATCCATACTGCATACCAAGGTGTCTCACAAGAACCATACCTCAAATCCTGAGCGATAACTACAAAAGACAGGACACCGAATAAAATTTGAAAACTTGGAGATCTGGTCATGGACCCATTTTCCTGGCATCGTATAACCTCTAATCTCATGTCATTATGTAGCTCTCGATAACAGCTTTCTGAAAAGGTAAAACACTCCTTTATCGAAAGCCCGGATTGAAAGTTATAAAGGTTCGAGCGAACAACGCATAGCTAAAGTGCACGTACTTTGAGACGAAGGGAACCGTATAGCTCAGGCACCCTGGACAGTCGCAGGTAGACCCGTGGCAGCCGTGGGCAAACTCGCGGCCATCGAATCTTTAAATGTGAGCTCTTGGCAGCTCATTTGAAAAAAAAGAGAGAAAAAAAGAGAAAACTCTGTTCATTTCAGCCTGTAACCGCTACTAGACTCTCTAAACTGAGTGCTTCTTCTTTCTAAACACTTGTGAGCTCGTGTTTTATAACATACTAAAATTTAACCGATGGAAACTGAGTTTTTAGGTGAGCAATAAGTTTGCCCAACAAGTATAAGTTTATTTGAGGATATATTATGATTGAAAGAATTGAATAATAAGCTGGCTAATATTCAACAATATAATTGTGAACTAGCATGAACAAATTTTCATAGCTGAACGAACATTGAACAAAAATAATTTAACTGAACTAGATGGTAATGAAGGTGATTAGCCTTTCATACTTGAGGAACTCATCCAATATACACAGAGTGCGAATCAATAATTCATAAACATGGTAATCAGCAATGATTAACCATAAGTATAATTGAATGAACAACTCGAGGTCGAGTTAGAGAAAACTTGCATGTATCACCGACTACAGCTACGCAATCAATATAGCTTTATCCGAATACCTAATATTAATAATACTGATCTCCTATATTAGAATAATATCATCACAATATCAATGACTAAATACAGTTATAAAATAACCTAAACACATAAACACGTATCCCTATCAGTCCACAAACTAACTAAGATTCGATATCAAGTCAAACTATTTCAGTCTGAGTTTAGTCTGGTACAAATTCGACATCCCGATTGCCTAATCGGATACTTATCGAGCCTAATTCTAATAAGACTCTGCCTAAACTACTTCACAATTATCTTAGATAATTTATTATCTAGGCAAAATGTTTTTCAATAACTCATAATAATTTTTAAGTAATTATTATCATTTATCATGATTTTTCAATCATTAATATCATATTTATATGATTCAAATACCACAATATTCTATAATCATTAATATTTATTTAATATCAAATATTAATAAAATTTATGTCATAATATTATAATATATTTATAATATCTCAAAATATTTTTAATACCTTAATATTATATTTAAATAATTTTTAAACATTTAAATCCATTATCAAATAACTGCCATTAATATTAAAATATTAATGTTTTTCATGACAAAATATCAAAAGTTATATTTTATAACTTAAAATATTTTTATAATCTTTAAATCATTTTATATGATTTTTAAAGCATTAAAACTAATTTTCCATAATTTATTTAATATATTTATTAAATAAATCAATTGCCATTAATATTAATTTATTAAGAAAATTTATCACAAAATATTAAAAGTCATCAAAAATAACTTAAAATATTTTCTTATACCATAATATAATTTTAAATGATTTTTCAAGTATTAAAATTATTTTTAAGTAATTTATTTAATATTATAATTAAATACCATTAATATTCCAAAAATATTAAATATTAATGAAATATATTCAAAATTATTAAAAACCCTTTTTTAGGCTTTAAAATAATTTTTAGGAATTTATTATGAATTTTTAATAATTAAAAACTATTTTTCTCTATTTATTTAATAAAATAATAATTTAGTAATTAAAGTGTCACTAAAAGGTGCTTATAGCGACAGAACCATCGCTATAAGTGTTCTTGAGTGTTCTTGACCAATCCCAAATCTTCATAGCCTGTTATCCGGATGCCTACTTTGACCACCATTTGATCTTTGGTTGTTATGTTTTCTGGGCAACTAAGGTGTTATACATGTAGTATACGTGCAATGCTACAATTACAAACCAACATCAGGGCCATACAACAACAAATCTGAGAGATATAATCTCTCAAAGATCTTGTCCGAAGCTGTTCTTTATTTCTGGGTTACCTAGAAATGAAGAACAGTTCGAGTTGGCTACTTTGAATCCTTGTAACTTGGAATCTAGGTCTGCTTTGTGTAATCTACTGGTTCATACTTCTAGTAGAGATGTCAATGAACAACTCTATATCACCATATCACCATAACAACATCACATGTGCAAGATTTGGCATGGTCAAACCATGTCAGAACACGTGTTCTTCACGAATCTGGGTTTTCCAAAAATTCAACAAAACAGATGGTCAACTCAAGTTTGACCTTGATTATCTTTAATTCTATACATGATCTAAGTGATCTAAAGGCTTGGATGTGTAGTTCATATACCATTCTACAACATCAAAACAACAACATAGCTTAACTACTAAAACACAGCAAGATCAAAGGCTTGAAATATTTTGTCAGACCCTTTCTGGGTTTCTGGGCTGCCCAGAATCAGTCTCCCATGGTTGGTCACCCATGTTTGACCACCTATATCTTGAGATCTAGACATGGTATGGAGTTTATTCCACTTCCAGTCTACTCTCCTCATGGCAAAGAACAAATCTATAACATCAAACTAACATAACACCTAACACAGACAGATCTAGAGGCCCTAACATATGGCTGTCAGGCCTTAAAATTAGGGTTCTTGATCAGTATTTAAAACTTGATTTTCTAATATCTAGATGTTATGGATCCTTGATGTAACACCTTGGATCACTAAATAACATCATCTAACACAACTTTAACCAACATCTAACATCAAATCACAAGATTTTTAAGTTTAGGGTTTTATACATTTTTAAGCTTTAATCCTTGATTCTGATCCATTAATTTGTTTTTGGCGTATGTATGGAATGATATGAACTTAACATATCACTCATTCTCACTCTAGGTTTCAAAATTTGAGAGAGAGAAAAGACTTGGATAAGTTAGCAAGTAAAGTAAGTCTTTTTCTTACTTTAATCTCTTATGTTTTTGATTCAATGAATTTGTGTTGCAAGGTTGTATGACCCCAACTTTTTATAAATAAAATTAAATTTCCTCTAATTATTATTTTGAATAATAAGGTGTTAATTTGATATAATGCTTTGGTTATGGGTGAAATGTTTAAATTTTATAAAATAAGCAAGTGGTTATAAAATATTCATTGTTTTCGGGGAATATTCGTTTGGTCGGGAAATATTGGTACGACGGTGCAGCCATTTGTGGGCCTCATAACAGAAAACGGTTGGATGAAGAAAATGACAAGTTTATGTTTTTATAAATAACAGCGTAGTTGTTACCGTTAGCACTGTTGGAATAATTGGTGGTTAAAATACAGTAATACGCGTGGTTGCACAGTAACACACGGTATTGCACAGTATTTTCGGATTATTGATTCTTACGTAAGAAGGCACTACTTAATAATTGTTACAGTAATTACTATTCAATATTTTATTTTATTGATTCAATAATTGCTACATTGATTCTTATGTAAGAAGACACTACTCAATAATTGTCACTGCACAGTATTTTCCATTATCAGATCAATAATTCATATTACTTGAATAATATTATTAGATAGCATTATTGGCAATGTCTAAGGAAGTTCTATCTAGGAAAGGGGTTTGGTCACCTAATTACGCGCCAGTAAGGAGAAATCCTTATCGGAAAGCACCCTCTTTCTTGGGAACGACCTGGTTGTCAGTATTGTGATTCTATAATATTATTTTTAAATAATTAATTATTGATTTATATGATAAGGAAATATTTATTTTTTATGTAGATATAAATGAAGAAATTAATGTTGAGGTGTTTTATCAGTATTTTGTCAGAATGAAGGTATTAAAAATCATCTGTATGTGGATTTCGGTCATTTTTTGTTTGAAATTTAGAAAAAAAAAATTCTATAAAGTTGTGGAGAATTAAATTTTCTATGGAAATGATATAAAATTCATATTTTTTTAATAAAGGGCTATTTGTTATGAATTATTAAAGTTTCGAAAATAAATAACTTTATTAAAAATATGTGGGCCCCACTTTTTGTTGTTATGGAAAAATATGATTTTTGGGTGGCCCCTCTGTGGTGTGCTAAAATTTGATCAATTGTGGTGGGCGTGAATATTTGTAATAAAATATTATTTTATTAAATTTTAGTATGCTTTGGCGCTCTAGCATTTTTTTTATAAATAAGGTGCTTAGTTATAATTGAAAATCACACCAGAATTATAAGATTTCTCTCTCTATATTATCGAGTGTATTTTTGTGACTATTTAAATACTTTGAGAGTTGCTATTCAGTGCAAATTTTTTTCGGCATTATATCCAATATTCCAGTCAGAAGTGCTGTTATTTTGAGGTAAGGGATGTTATTTTCTTCGTAAATGATGTTATTTCTTTCAATATCATTATACCGAAATATTAGTATGAATTTTATTATGAAATTTTTACCTTTTCATGTTGAGGTTACTATTCACGTATACGACATTATTCACGTATACGGCACTATTCACGAATACGGTACTATTCATGAGTACTATTTACGAAGTATGATTTTTCTTATGAGATTTTTACATTTTCGTGTCGGGGTTACTATTCACGAATATGACACTATTCACGTATACGGCACTATTCACGAATACGGCACTATTCACAAAAAAATAAAATTTTTGTTTCTTTGTCCAAGATGTATATTATGGTTACTATCTTTGATTGTATCTATATTTTGATCTTCATTCTTGAATTTTATTCAGCTATGGTTTATTATGAAGTATTTTTGAACTTGGATAAACCGAAGTACGAATCCCTAATCTTTGATCTTTTATCTCACTGGATTCGTTTTCTTTAAAATATTTTTCATCATCCTCAGTCCTAAATGGTGATATAACTAAATATCTTTAGCCTGTAGTGTAAAGATGAATGATTATCTGATGAATATCTTTGGCCCGTAGTGCAAAGATGGACAGGTGTTAAGATGAACATGACCAACTGGTGATACAAATGAATATCTTTGTCCTGTAGTGCAAAGGTAAATATTTGATTCAAGATGTATATTGATTGATGTTACAGGGATAAAATATTGATGATGGACTCTTAAATTCATAGATGATAGTAGATTTCATTCTCTACTTAACTCTTCTAATGAATTGTTATTTCCGTTGCGAATATTGTTCTAAAACTTGTTGTCCATTATATTTTATCTGATTTGTTGAAGGCTAACGAAAATTTGTTCTATATTATCTTAGTCATAATATTTTTTATTAGGCTAGTTGAGCTCACCCTTTTTATTTTTGATCCATTTTTCTTCTCAGGAGGCGAGAATATAGCGGGAACTAGTCGGGGTGTGGAGTGATGGGTCAAGACAGTTATTTTAGCAGTCCTCACTATTTTGTAAAATAGTGTATCAATAATTATAATGAGGACTTATTTGAGTTTGAATAATGTCTAGATGACAATATTTGTATTTAAACGCATAGCATATATGTTGTCGTATTTTACACGACAATTGTAATAATGAAGTTGTAGTTGTTTCTGTACCATGTTGACGACTCAGAATGGGTTATATGGTCCAATTTTTGGGGCGTCACAGTTAGTATCAGAGCTTAGGGATATGGTCTCTGGCGGAGATAGGGGAATAGAACTAGGAGCGGAGAGACGAGTAAATCATTCGCTAGTGTGTCCTACCTAAGCTTATTTATTGGTCGGTCAAAATACAAGGGTATTACGTGGTATGTTAATTTCTTTAATTAACCCTTATTTTGTGGAAGTATTTGAGAATGGCAGCTGAGAATGTTAATAATGGGGTGTATGAGACCGTGGAGACACCTTTAATCACTAACCAGGAGAACGTGCAACAGGAAGGCAATATTCCTCCTGTAAACAACACTACCGAACAAACGATGAATGATGGGATATTTAGAAGTTTTTTGCAGTTCATGCAAAATTAGACGAGGGAGACTCGTGTACAGAATACGGGTGGAAATGATAGCAACGCACGGCTTGTCACAGCCAAGCAGTTCAAAGAGTTGGGACCACCAGAATTTTTTGGAAAGCCGGATCCGATCAAGACGAAAACGTGGGTTAAGCAAATTACCAAGATATTTGATGTCTTGGGATGCAGGGAGGAACAGAAGGTTCCATTCACCACCTTTATGTTTCGTGGTGAAGCAGATTACTGGTGTAAATCTGTGAAGCGTACCCAGCCAGCCACACTCAATATATCTTGGGAAACGTTCCAGAAACTGTTCAATGACAAGTATTTTCTTGAAAGTATTCGTTATATGAAGGAGGTAAAGTTTATCAGACTGGAAAAAAACAACATGACTGTGTCCCAGTATGAGGCTAATTTCGCTGAGTTATCCAGGTTTGCACCTCATTTGGTAGAGAATGAGGAACGTATGATGCGAATGTTTCTGAGACCCAAAATTTGGCAATATCTTATTTCTCACAAATTTTCTCTATATTCAGATGTTGTGAATAGGGTTCAATTATTAGAGCGAGATAATGAGTATGTTCAAATGAGGGACCATAACCAGGTTCATACCAGTGGCAGCAGTCATCGGAGCAATGAAAACTAGCAGGGAGGAAAACATCCGGACAAAAGCGGTAACCACTCTGATGGTAATCGTGGCCATGATAGTAGAAGAAGCGAGTCGGGGGGAGATTTCAAAAAGAGAAGGTACAACAATGACAATGTGAAGACATCAGCACCAACATCAACTATTCCTAGGGGAAGAGAACGACCATCGGTCGTATGTTATAAATGCAAGAAAGAGGGACACATCAGCCTAAACTGCCCACAACAATTCAAGGTATGTTATAACTGTGGAAAGGAAGGTCATATAGCTCAAGATTGTTCTGTAGCGAAACCAAGTCCAGCGGGGATGGTGACTCCAAAGGTTGTCCTGGACAAGTCACAGTCAGCAGTTCCTGGAAGAGCGTTTGTCGTGACTGCCCAAAATGTAAGGAACCCGAACGAGGTGATCATGGGTAAGCTAATCATAAACTCTTGCAAAGTTTATACCTTACTAAATACGGGTTCTACCCATTCTTTTATCTCTCCTGTTTGTGCTCAACGTTTGAACTTGACTCCGAATAAATTAGAATTTAACTTATCTATTGAGACTCCGTTAGGAGAAACTTTCATTACATCTATTGTTTATAAATCTTTCTTGATCCAAGTTGGCACCATCACATTACATGTTGATCTTATCTCTTTAAAGATACTTGCATTTGATGTGATTTTAGGGATTGATTAGTTAACCACTCATCATGCCAAAATTGATTATTTTCGTAAGGTTGTTAGTTTTCATATTCCTAACCAACCTGTTATACGAATTTAAGCAACCGAACCACTAAAGTTAATCACTGTTATATCCAGCCATAAAGCCATTCATTTATTGAAAAACGGATGTCAAGCTTTCTTAGCCCATGTCATGGACTTAAACAAAAATATGTTAGATTTAAATAATATTTCTATTATTAGTGAATTTCCTAACGTATTTCCTGAAGAACTTCCCGGCCTGTCTACCCCCAGAACGTGAAGTTGAATTCTTTGTTGACCTTGAACCTGTTACAAAACCCATTTCTAAAACCCCATATCAAATGGCTCCTATTGAACTTCAGGAGTTAAAGGTCTAACTACAGGAGTTGTTAGACATCGGTTTTATTCGTCCTAGTACATCTCCTTGGGGTGCTCCTGTGTTATTCGTAAAGAAGAAAGATGGGAGTATGCGACTTTGTATTGACTACCGGGAATTGAACCATGTCACCATCAAGGATAGGTATCTGCTACCTCATTTTGATGACCTGTTAGACCAGTTGCAAGGAGCATAATTCTTTTCAAAGATCGATCTTCGTTCTGGATATCATCAGCAGAATATTAAAACTGAGGATATTCCGAAGACTGCCTTCAGAACTCGGTATGGGCATTATGAATTCTTATCATGTCTTTTGGATTAACTAATGCTCCTGCTGCTTTCATGGATATGATAAACTGTGTGTTCAAGGAATATTTAGATCAGTTCGTTGTTGTCTTTATTGATGACATCCTCATCTATTCCAAAAGCCATGAAGATAATGAGTGCCATTTGAAGCTGGTACTTCAAATGCTTTGTAATAACAAGCTATATGCCAAGCTAAAGAAATGCGAGTTCTGGCTTGAGGAAGTAGCATTCCTTGGGCACGTGGTGTCAAAACATTGAGTATCTGTTGACCCGACGAAGATTGAAGCCATATAAAGTTAGGAGCAACCGAAGTTGGTGACCGAAGTACGTAGCTTTCTGGGCTTAGCTAGTTATTATCGGAGATTCGTGGAAGGATTTTCTTGAATCCCTACTCCGTTAACTCAGCTGACTCGGAAAGATATAAAATTCGTATGGAGCGAGGAATGCGAGAAGAGTTTCCAAGAGCTCAAGAGGAGACTCATTTCGGCACCTGTTCTGATAATACCATCTGGTTCGGATGGATTTGTTATCTACAGCGATGCTTCGGGCAATGGGTTAGGATGTGTTCTCATGCAACATGGGAAAGTCATAGCCTATGCCTCACGATAACTAAAAGAATATGAGAGGAATTATCTTACTCATGATCTGGAGTTAGCAGCAGTCATTTTCGCGTTGAAGATCTGGAGACACTACCTGTATAGGGAGAAAGTGGAGATCTACACAGATCATAAAAGCCTCAAATATTTCTTCACCCAAAAGGAACTCAACATATGGCAACGACGTTGGCTCGAGCTGTTGAAAGATTACGATCATACCATTCAATACCATCCTAGAAAAGTGAACATAGTAGCTAACGCATTGAGTAGAAGATCATATGTGGGTACGAGTGCGATATTATCAATGCAAAGGCCCATTCTGTATGACTTGCAAAGGATGGAGATAGAGTTAAAGGCTCTAAGTACCCACATGATGATATCAAATATACGAGTAGAACCGACTTTAATCGATAAAGTTAAATCTGCTCAAGTTACGGACCTGGAGCTGATGCATATGAAGAAGAAAGTGCAAGAAGATGCTATTCCAAAAGTAAGAATCGATGAAAAATGAATACTTTGAGTCAACTCCAAACTTTGTGTTCCTAACAATTTTGACTTGAAGCATAGAATCATGATGGAGGCACACAACACACCATTTGCAATCCATCCTGGGAGTACCAAAATGTATCATGATCTTCGACATACATTTTGGTGGAACAGTATGAAGAGAGAGATCGCAGAGTTTATCTCGAGGTGTTGAACTTGTCAACGTGTAAAGGCGGGGCATCAAGTGCCAAAGGGTCCATTGCAACCACTTAAGATTCTGAAATGGAAGTGGGAACACATTACCATGGATTTCATTACAGGTCTTCCCAAATTTTCTCAAGGCATAGATGCAATTTGGGTTATTATTGATAGATTAACCAAGTCTGCTCATTTCTTGCCTATACGGGAGACTTATTCCCTTGAACGTCTTGCTCGTATGTACATAAATGAGATTATAAGATTGCATGGTATTCTAGTATCCATAGTTTCGAATCGTGACCCAAGATTTACTTCACAATTTTGGGTTAGCTTGCAGAAAGCTATGGGCACAGATTTACAATTCAGTTCGGCATACCATGCTTAAACGGACGGGCAATCAGAAAGGACTATTCAAACTATTGAAGATCTATTAAGACTCTGTGTCCTAGATTTCAAAGGGAGTTGGGATAAGTACCTACCATTGGTGGAATTCTCCTACAACAATAGTTATCAAGCAAGTATAGGTGTGGCTCCATTCGAACCATTGTATGGACGAAAGTGTCAATCTCCAGTATGTTGGGATGAGGTAGGAGAAGCAACATTTTTGGGACCAAAATTAGTACGCATGACTACAGAAAAGATGCAAATGATTCGACAACGTATACAAACAACATAGGATCGACAAAAGATTTATGCGGATCTTCATCAAAAGGACGTGAAATTTAATATTGGGGATCATGTATTGTTACGTATTGCTCCATAGAAGGGAGTTACAAGATTCAGAAAGAGAGAAAAGCTCAATCCATGATGTGTTGGTCCATTTGAAATTCTTGACCGGATAGGAAATGTGGCCTATAGACTTGCATTACCTCCAAGCATGTCTCGTGTTCATAATGTTTTTCACACATCTATGCTTTAAAAATATGTGAAAGACCCAAACCATATTATTAAGTTAGAACCAGACGAGATAGCCGAAGATTTAACATATGAGGAGGTACCTGTCAAGATCTTGGATAGGAAAGAGCATATCCTACGCACAAAGGTTATACCACAAGTCAAGGTTTTGTGGATGAACCATGCTATTGAGGAAATGACCTGGGAGTTGGAATCGAAAACGAAAGCAAGGTACCCTCACCTTTTCGAAACACCAGGTACGTACGTCAATTTCGAGGACGAAATTTTATAAGGAGAGGAGGTTGTAAGACCCCAATTTTTTTTAAATAGAATTGAATTTCCTCTAATTATTTTTGAATAATAAGGTGTTAATTTGATATAATACTTTGGTTATGAGTGAAATATACAAATTTAGCAAAATAAGCAAGTGGTTATAAAATATTCCTTATTGTCGGGGAATATTCGTTTGGTCGTTGAATATTCTTGTTGTCGGGGAATATTCGTACGATGGTGCAGTCATTTGTGGGCCCCATAACAGAAAACGGTCGGATGAAGAAAACGACAAGTTTGAGTTTTTATAAATAATGACGTAGTTGTTACCGTTAGCACTGTTGGAATACCGGGTGGTTAAAACACAGTAATATATATAGTTGCATAGTAGCACACGTTATTACATAATATTTTTGGATTATTAATTCTTACGTAAGAAGGCACTACTCAATAATTTTTACAGTAATTAATGTTTAATATTTTATTTTATTGATTCAATAATTGCTAAATTGATATTTTATATTATTATTGTTTCAATAATTATCACTGCACAATATTTTCCATTATCATATCAATAATTTATATTATTTGAATAATATTATTAGATAGCATTATTGGCAATGTCTAAGGAAGTTCTGTCTAGAAAAGGGGTTTGGTCACCTAATTGCGCGCCAGTAAGGAGAAATCCTTATCGAAAAACTCCCTCTTTCCTGGAAACGACCCGGTTGTCAATATTGTGATTATGTAATATTATTTGTGAATAATTACTTATTTATTTATATGATAAGGAAATATTTATTTTTTATATGGATATAAATGAAGGAATTAATGTTATCAGTATTTTGTCGGAATGAAGGTATTAAAAATTATCCGTATGTGGATTTCGGTCATTTTCTATTTGGAATTTGGAAAAACTTTCTTCTATAAAGTTGTAGAGAATTAAATTTCCTATGGAAAGGACATAAAATTTGTATTTTTCTGATAAAAAGGCTTATGAATTATTGAAGTTTCAGAAATAAATATTTTTATTAAAAACATGCGAGCCCCACTTTTTGTTGTTGTGGAAATTTTTAATTTTTGGTGGGCCCCACTGTGATGTGCTGAAATTTGATCAATTGTGGTGGGCGTGAATATTTGTAATAAAATATTATTTTATTAAATTTTAGTCTGCTTTGGCGTTCTAGCATTTTTCACTAGAATCATAAGTTTTCTCTCTCTATATTATCGAACATATTTTTGTGAGTATTTAGATACTTTGAGAGTTGCTATTCTGTGCAAGTTTTCTTCAGCATTATATCCAATATTTCAATCAGAAGTACTGTTATTTTTGAGGTAAAGGATGTTATTTTCTTCGTAAATGATGTTATTTCTTTCAATATCATTATACCGAAATATTGGTATGAATTTTATCATAAAATTTTTACCTTTTTATATCGAGATTACTATTCACGTATACGATACTATTCATGAATACGGTGCTATTCACGAGTACTATTCACAAAGTATGATTTTTCTTGTGAAATTTCTACCTTTTCGTGTCGGGGTTACTATTTACGTATACGCCACTATTCACGTATACGACACTATTCATAAATATGGCACTATTCACAGAAAAATGAAATTCTTTTTCCTTTGTCCAACATGTATATTATGGTTACTATCTATGATTGTATTCATGTTTTGATCTTCATTTTTGAATTTTATTCAGCTATAGTTTCTTATGGAGTATTTTTGAACTTGGATAAACCGAAGTACGAATCCCTAATCTTTGATCTTTTATCTCACTGGATTCGTTTTCTTTAAAATATTTTTCATCATCCTTAGTCCTAAATGGTGATAAAACTGAATATCTTTGGCCTGTAGTGCAAAGATGAATGATTATCTGATGAATATATTTGGCTCGTAGTGCAAAGATGGACATGTGTTGAGATGAACATGACCAACTGGTTATACAAATGAATATCTTTGGCCTGTAGTGCAAAGATGAATATTTGATTTAAGATGCATATTGATTGATGTTACAGGGATAAAATATTTATGTTGAGGTATTTTATCAGTATTTTGTCAGAATGAAGGTATTAAAAATAATCCGTATGTGGATTTCGGTCATTTTTTGTTTGAAATTTAGAAAAACTTTCTTCTACAAAGTTGTAGAGAATTAAATTTCCTATGGAAAGGACATAAAGTTCGTATTTTTCTAATAAAAAGGCTATTTGTTATGAATTATTGAAGTTTTGGAAATAAATATTTTTATTAAAAACATGTGGGCCCTACTTTTGGTTGTTGTGGAAAATTTTGATTTTTGGTGGGCCTCACTGTGGTGTGCTGAAATTTGATCATTTATGGTGGGCGTGAATATTTGTTGTAAAATATTATTTTATTAAATTTTAGTCTGCTTTTGCGTTCTAGCATTTTTCACCAGAATCATAAGTTTTCTCTCTCTATATTATCAAGCGTATTTTTGTGAGTATTTAGATACTTTGAGAGTTGCAATTCAGTGCAAGTTTCCTTCGGTATGATATCCAATATTCCAGTCAGAAGTACTGTTATTTTGAGGTAAGTGATGGTATTTTCTTCGTAAATGATATTATTTCTTTCAATATCATTATACCTAAATATTGGTATGAATTTTATTATGAAAATTTTACATTTTCATATCGAGGTTACTATTCACGTATACGGCACTATTCGCGTATACGGCACTATTCACGAATATGATACTATTCACGAAGTATGATTTTTCTTGTAGAATTTCTACATTTTCGTGTTGAGGTTACTATTCATGTATACGACACTATTCACGTATACGACACTATTCACGAATACGACACTATTCACAGAAAAATAAAATTTTCTCTTCTTTGTCCAAGCTATGTATATTATGGTTACTATCTTTGATTATATCCTTGTTTTGATCTTCATTCTTGAATTTTATTTAGCTATGGTTTATTATGGAGTATTTTTGAACTTGGATAAATCGAAGTACAAATCCCTAATCTTTGATCTTTTATCTCATTGGATTCATTTTCTTTAAAATATTTTTCATCATCCTCAGTCCTAAATGGTGATATAATTGAATATCTTTGGCCTGTAGTGCAAAGATGAATGATTATCTGATGAATATCTTTGGCCCGTAGTGCAAAGAAGGACAAGTGTTGAGATAAATATGACCAACTGGTGATACAAATGAATATCTTTGACCTGTTGTGCAAAAATGAATATTTGATTCAAGATGTATATTGATTAATGTTACATGGATAAAATATTGATGATGGACTTTTAAATTCATAGATGATAATAGATATCATTATCTACTTAACTCTTCTAATGAATTGCTGTTTTTGCTGCGAATATTGATCTAAAACTTGTTGTCCATTAAATTTTATCTGATTTGTTGAAGGCTAACAATAATTTGTTCTATATTATCTTAGTCATAATATTCTTTATTGGGCTAGTTGAGCTCACTCTTTTCCTTTTTGTTCTATTTTTCTTCTCATGAGGCGAGAATATAGCGGGAACTAGTCGGGGTGTGGAGTGATGGGTCCAGACAGTTGTTTTAGCAGTCCTAGTGTATCAATAATTGTAATGAGGACTCAATTGAGTTTGAATACTGTCTAGATGACAATATTTGTATTTAAACTCATAACATATATGTTGTCGTATTTTGCACGACAATTGTAATAATGAAATTGTAGTTGTTTCTGTATCATGTATTTGACGACTCAGAATGGGTTGTATGGACCTATTTGGGGGCGTCACAAAGGTGGCACTTGATATTTGATCTTGGGAGACAATAAGCACATGGAATATCAAAATGGATGAGTCACCAAAGATTTGGCATATCTTTTACTTTAGTTTTAAGTAAAAGGGCATTTTCATCATTTCGCACCTACTAAGGGTATTTTTATCTTTTCCCCTATAATTTGAAGGGCAATTTGGACATTTCCCATTTATCCCACATCTTTTAACACTTAAACTATTATACTTAGTTTTTGAGCTCCCGAATTAGGGTTTACAAATTCCGAATTAGGGTTTCGGATTCCCAAAACTGATATTAAGGTTTCCGAACGTATCGTTAGGGTTTCTAACCACTAATTAGGGTTTTCTAACTGAACAATCATGTTCCTAACATAACTTTAGGATTTAATAAAGTTACAACTATCCGATCAATATTTGATCCTTAAACCACAATTCTGTTCACATAAACCAACAATGTACACTTATATGACCACATACATTGATTCTATATACTCATAGACACCTAACACTGTAAGCCTTTGCCAAAAAAATTTAAATTCACAAAAATCTTTCTCAAAAATGTCAAATCTATACACTTAGTTTCTGTCTAGGTCCTAATATTGAACCTTAAATTAATCAATTATAATTTTAATAATTATCTAAATTCTCGGGTTGTCACATTCACCCCTTCATCACTTACACCTTACACCTTACACCATATATACACAGCATGACATGATACCCAAAACATCACTTACAAGAGTAAAAATTTCCAATTTGTGATGAGGAGTCATATAGACTATGAACTTTCATTTTCGAAAAGGTTTAAACATAAATTTATTTGTAAACCGCTCTGGTCTTACAAACATAGTGGGTAATTAGCCCGTTATGCCCTGTACTTATTAAGTACTGCTGGTCGGAATACTTTATGCCTATTTCTCGTCACTACCATAGGCATAAAAATTTACCTCAGTCTTATTAGAATCAGCACAAAAATAATTTGGTTTGGGAAAATTGTCAAAGAACACTTAGAATTTTCATAAACGTTGGTCTAGCTGAAACAAATAGCTTAGACTCATACCAATAATCAATTTCAATCAAAATATTTAGGTATAGCCAAAACCCCATTGGCAATTTAATTATTTTGAAAATAATTTTATGACGTCATGATACTAAACTGCGTTAACAGTCCGTTTGAGGATTCCTTCACTGTTTGACTTTGTCATAACACATCATACAATAGTGGGACAATAATTTTTAGATCGAATTCAACACTAAGTATTCATGTATTTTAAACTCCATCAACTTTTATCATCTATGTACCAGGTTATATGATACATTAGTGATAAATAAAAATATATTTTGATATTTCAAATCATTTTCATCTAGCCGAAACAAGTAGCATAGACTAAACTTTAAACCATTTAAAAACCTTTGCAAATCAGTTTTATCATCTCAATAGGTAATGATGTGTCGGTGGCCCGAAGTCCACACATACACAATGATCACCAGAAGTTGAGAATAAAAATTCATTTTCAAAAGCACATAATGTGTCTTTAGCTTGATGTCAAAAATTTTGAAGTCTAACATTGCTAGAAGATTTGGAAAACCTATGTCTTCACTAATAATTCATTGCTTAATCAGTCTATCCATTCCTATTATCCTTAATACTCCATTCATATATAACTATACCCAGTTCGTTAAACTTACCACACTTATTAGTTCAGGACTTGCCACAATCATATGAGTTTCAGAACTTGTCCTAGGCAGACCTTTGGCGTCCATTCGCTGAGGGGTTCAAAACATTTCATATAATTATAAGTCACGAACTTACCATAAGTATGAGTTTTAAGAACTCGCAACTTAACCTTATATTCTCTACCTATACTCTATCTATCTAGTATACACATGAGAAAAGAATTACCTTCTCAACATATATATAGAAAACAGCGTGACACAAACATTTCAATGATTATCATTACCAGAAACTAAGTGGTCGCCAAACCAACTCAGCCACTAATCAATATAGAAAGCTAAACGGTTCTAAAACTAAGTATAAATTCCCTGCCCATTCAAATAATCATACAACTCAGCTGCTGACATGAGTCCTCAATTGAAATCCCCACTAAATCCTAGCTCCCTTCTCAATACAAATTTTATTTAATCCGTATTCATAATCCTTTCCTGAATTTACCTCATACCAATTCATAGTACAACTGACACACATCAATTTGCTATAAACTTTTTAATTATATGAGTAATTTTCCTCCCTTCTATGACCTTATCAGATCACGGGGTGATCTCATCGTATATATTATGATATATTTCTATGCTATTATCGTTTTGTTTTACGATCTTCTCAGACATTTAGTCTTTTAGACTCTATCTATTCATCACTACTGTTCAAGTTTATTATCAAAGTTAGAAAACTCCGTATCTTAATAACTCGCCGAGATTCGTCTTTAATTCTTACCGACTCACTAACTCTATTTGAGTTAGTCCTTATCCTATCACTTTGGTTATTGGCCTAAGGTAACCCTAGCTAAGGTTTATAACCAACAACTCTGATACCAACTGTAACGTCCCCAAATCCAGGTCCCAATCACCACGAATCTGGTACACTAATTCTATACTATTTGTGGAGGATATAAACATAAATTGTTTATACATTAAACTTACACACTATTCCCAAGGTCGAGAACCTTCACGTAATACCTGTGTTCCATATCTATTCGACATATAATGTCACTGGTGTGACGCCCCCAAAATTGGTATACATCACCCATTCTGAGTCGCCAAATACATGGTACAGAAACAAATACAACTTCAGTAATATAATTGTCGTGCAGAATACGACAACACATATACTGTGAGTTTGAATACAAATATTGTCTACTAGAGAGTATACAAACTCAAAAGGAGTCCTCATTACAATTATCACACTATTTCACATAATAGTGAGGACTACTAATGCAACCATCTGGACCGTCAATCCATTCCCCGACTAGTCCCGCTATATTCTCATTTCCTGAAGAGAACAGTGAAAGAAAGGGTGAGCTCAACTAGCCCAGTAAGAAATATTATGACTAAGATAATGTACAACAAATTATCATTAATCTTCAACAGGGAAAAATTTGATAAAATATAATAGAAAACAAGTTTTACTGCAGCGAAAAAAGCAATCCATTAGAAGAGTCAACTAGAGCATAAAACCTACTATCTTCTACGACTTAAAAGATTTATCATCAATTTTATTGCTGAGATTCATCTTAATAAATAATCCACATCATCGAATCATCCCTGCACTACGGGCCAAAGATAATCGTGTTTTCATCAACGGTCATGATCATGCCATAAAACAATTCATATTTGCACCCTTGGCCAAAGAGAATCCATGGCCATAATCATACCAAAAATTGTCCATCAACGCACTACGGGCCAATGAGGACTTTTACCACATCATTTATAACATTACGGTCATGATTATACCGAATAATCCCTGGTCATAATCATACCAAGTCCATCTATGCACTACAGGCCACAGATGACATTCAACAGAATATAAACATGAGGATGATGACAATGATATAATAATTCAATTAAACAAGTTCAAGGATAAATTTTAAAGATTTATAATTTAATTTATCCAGAAATCAATAACGTCCAAATTGTCAACATGATACTACTTTGTGGAGTAAAATTCAAGAATAATACTCAGTTGGACATGTTCATCTCAACACTTATTAATCTTTGCACTACGGGCCAAAGATATTTATCAGGTAATCATTTATCTTTGCACTACAGGCCAAAGATATTAAGTAATATCATTATTTAGGACAGAGGATGATGAAAAATATCTTAAAGAGAACGAATCCGGTGAGATAAAAGAACAAATATTAGGGATTCGTATTACAGTTTATCCAAGTTCAATAATACTCCGAAATAACCAATTTCGAAGCAGAATTCAAAAATAATGATCAAAACATGGATACAATCAAAGATATTAGCCATAATAGTCATCTTAGATAAAAAGAAGAAAATTTTATTTTTCGGTGAATAGTGCCGTATTCGTGAATAGTATCGTATACGTGAATAGTGTCGTATACGTGAATAGTAATCCGACACAAAAAGTTCCAAATTTGATAAAAAGTTCAAACCAATATTTCGGCATGATATTGAAAGAAATAATATTATTTATGAAGAAAATAACATCCCTTACCTCAGAATAACCGTACTTCTAACTGAATTTCGGATATAGTGCTGACAGAAACTTGCACTGAATAGCAACTCTCAAAGTATCAAAATACTCACAAAATATGCTCGAGAATATAGAGAGAGAAAGATAAAAAACTTATGAATTCTGGTATGATTTTTAATTCTGACTTAGCTCCCTATTTATAGGAAAATGTTAGCACACCGAAGCATACTTGACCTACAACCTGATGGCTTTACCTGCTACTATTGCCACCCACCACATTTAAAATAAAATTCAGCACATTTCTTCACCAACCACAAGTGGGGCCCACTTAATTCTAGAATTTTCTACCAAAATCATTTACAAACCTAATTTCCAAATCAGTCAAATCTCTTAAAATTCATAACAAATCATACGTTCATTTTTAATGGTTCAAAATTTGTGCACATATACTCAACTTATATATGTATAACATATCCAAAAATCACAACGATCCAACGGTTGGATTAAAAATTATAACTCACGCAATATATCTCAAGAACAGTGATTTAATTTTTAATACCTCTATTCCAACAAAAACACCTCAACATTAATTCCTTCACATAAAATAAATATATCCATCAATTATATCAACATAAAAGAAATATTTCCTTATTATATAAATCAATAATTAATTATTCACAAATAATATTACAGAATCACAATTATGACAACCAAACCATTCTCAGGAAAGAGGGGGCTTTCCAATAAGGATTTCTCCTTACTGGCGCGCAATTAGGTGACCAAACCTCTCCTTAGACAGAACTTTCTAGACAATGTCAATAGTGCTATCTAATAATATTATTCAAATAATATGAATTATTGATTTGATAAAGGGAAATACTGTGTAGTAACAATTATTGAAACAACAATAATATAAAATATCAACGCAGCAATTATTAAATTAATAAAATAAAATATTGAACAGCAACTACTATAACAATTATTAAGTAGTGCCTTCTTACGTAAGGATCAATAATTCAAAAATATTGTGCAAA
This sequence comes from Panax notoginseng, assembly GCA_016801055.1. Classification (NCBI taxonomy): domain Eukaryota; kingdom Viridiplantae; phylum Streptophyta; class Magnoliopsida; order Apiales; family Araliaceae; genus Panax; species Panax notoginseng. The sequence continues at coordinate 116,469,928 of CM029019.1, forward strand.
ACCGTGTCCTACTGTGCAACCACGCGTATTACTGTATTTTAACCAACGGGTATTCCAAAAGTGTTAACGGTAACAACTACGCTGTTATTTATAAAAGCTCAATTTTGTCGTTTTCTTTATCCGACAGTTATTCTGTTATAGGGTCCACAAATTGCTGCGTCGTCGTACGAATATTCTCCGACAGAAAGAATATTCCACGACTAAACGAATATTCCCCGACAACAATGAATATTTTATAACCACTTGTTTATTTTGCACATTTCACCCATAACCAAAATATTATATCAAAGTGACACCTTATTATTCACAATAATAATTAGAGAAAATTTGATTTTATTCATTAATAAGTTGGGGTCTTACAACCTCCCCTCCTTATGAAATTTCGTCCCTAAAATTTACGTACGTACCTGATATGCCGAACAGATGGGGATACCTTGACTTCATTTCAGATTCTAACTCTTGAGGTATCTCCTTATACGTTAAATCTTCCGCTATCTCGTCTAGTTCTTAATCAATAATGTGGTTCGGATCATCCATATATTTACGTAACATCGATACGAAATAAACGTTATGAACACGCGACATACTTGGCGTTTAAAACGAGTCTATAGGTCACAGTTCCTACTCGATTGAGAATTTCAAATAGACCAATAAAATCGAGGGTTGAGATTTCCTCTCTTCATCGACTCTTGCTCCTAGAATAACGTCATCTTGAACCTTCTTCTTTACATTCATTAGCTCTGAGTCTGTAGCTTGAGCGGCTTTAACTTTATCGATTTAAAGTCGGTTCTAATCACATATTTTCTATCTTCACGTAGGTTCGTATATTCGCACTCGTAAATGCATATGATCTTCTGCTCAACACGTCAGCTACCACGTTCGATTTTCCCACGATGGTATTAAATGGTATAATCGTAATCTTCAACAGCTCGAGCGATCGTCTTTTGCGCATAATACGTTCGTTTTAGGTGAAAAAATATTTTAAGGATTTTAGAAATGGGTTTTATACTGGGGTCAAATTTAAACGTTGAGCACAAGTAGGAGAAATAAAAGAATATGTAGAATCGGTATTGAATAAGGTATAAATTTCGCAAGAGTTTATGATTAACTTACCCGTGATAACTTCGTTCGGGTTCCTCGACAAATGCTCTTACTTAAACTACTGACTTTGACTTGTCTGGGACATCCTTTGGCATCACTATCTCCGCTGGACTTGACTTCGCTACAGGACAAAATCGAGCTAGGTGACCTTCTCTTCCGCAATTGAAACACACTTTGGGTTGCTGCGTACAGTTTGGACGGATGTGTCCCTCTTGTCCGCATTTGAAACATACGGCCGGTGGTCATTCTTCTTCTTTTGAAACGGGTGCTGGTGTTGCTGTCTTTCTATCATTATTGAACCTCATCTTCTTGAAATTTCCACTTCTATTATCTTGGCCATGATTACCACCGAAGTGGTTACCATTCTTGGCATGATAATTTTCTCCACGATTGTTGTCACTGCTTCGATGCCTGCTACCATTGGTATTATCATTTTTTTGGCTACTTCTCTTGGTTGGGTTGACTCGTTATCACACTCCAATAACTGAGCCCTATTTACAACATCTGAATACAATCACAGTTTGTGAGAAATTAGGTATTGACGTATCTCGGGTTTCAAACCTCTTAGAAATATCCGCGTCATTCTCTCCTCGTTATCAACTAAGTGGGATGCAAACCGGGATAACTCGGCAAACTTAGCTTCGTACTGCGATACGGTCATATTTTTTTTCTCCAACTTGATGAATTCCACTTCCTTCATGTGACGAATACTTTCGAGAAAGTACTTGTCGTTGAACAATTCTTGGAACTTCTCCCAAGACTTCTTGAGTGCGTCAGGCTGGGTACGTTTTACAGATTCCCACCAATGATATTCTTCTTCACGCAACATAAAGGTGGCGAATGGAACCTTTTGCTCCTCTGACCATTCCAAGACATCAAATATCTTGGTGATCAGCTTTATCCATGTCTCTGCCTTAAGTGGTTATGGCTTTTCCAAAAACTCTGGTGGTCCTAGCTCCTTGAACTGCTTAGCGGTGACCAACCGTGGGTTGCCAGTATTTCCACCTGTATTGTGAACAGGAGTCTCTCTCGTTTGGTGTTGCATGAATTCTAAAAAGCTCCTAAATGTACCGTCGTTCGTCATTTGGTCGGTGTCGTTGTTCACCTGAGGATTGTTGCCTTTCTGATGCACATTAACCTGAGTATTGAGCTGTGGTGACTCAACGATCTCCTGTACTCCATTGCCATTCTCAACATTCTCGGATGTCATTTTCAAATACTGTCACAAAACAAGGGTTAATTGACATGTAACATATTATCCCTATATTCTGACGGACCAAAAAAATACCAAATAAACTTAGTCAGGTCATACTAGCGAAGGAATTCCCCGTCTCTCCCCTCCTAGTTCTTGTCTCACATCTCAGCCAGGGATCATATCCCTAAGCTTTGATACCAACTGTGACGCCCCCAAAATAGGTATACATCACCCATTCTGAGTAGCCAAATACATGGTACAGAAACAAATACAACTTCAGTAATACAATTGTCGTGCAGAATACGACAACACATATACTGTGAGTTTGAATACAAATATTGTCTACTAGAGAGTATACAAACTCAAAAGGAGTCCTCATTACAATTATCACACTATTTCACATAATAGTGAGGACTACTAATGCAACCATCTGGACCGTCAATCCATTCCCCGACTAGTCCCAGCTATATTCTCATTTCCTGAAGAGAACAGTGAAAGAAAGGGTGAGCTCAACTAGCCCAGTAAGAAATATTATGACTAAGATAATGTACAACAAATTATCATTAGTCTTCAACATGAAAAAAACTGATAAAATATAATAGACAACAAGTTTTAGATCAACAACTGCAGCGGAAAAAACAATCCATTAGAAGAGCCAACTAGAGCATAAAACCTACTATCTTCTATGATTTAAAAGATTTATCATCAATTTTATTGCTGAGATTCAGCTTAATAAATAATCAACATCATCGAATCATCCCTGCACTATGGGCCAAAGATAATCGTGTTTTCATCAACGGTCATGATTATGCCATAAAACAATTCATCTTTGCACCCTTGGCCAAAGAAAATCCATGGCCATAATCATACCAAAAATTTTCCATCAATGCACTATGGCCCAATGAGGACTTTTACCACATCATTTGTAATATTACGGTCATGATTATACTGAATAATCCCTGGTCATAATCATACCAAGTCCATCTATGCACTACAGGCCACAGATGACTTTTAACAGAATATAAACATGAGAATGATGACAATGATATAATAATTCAATTAAACAAGTTCAAGGATAAATTTTAAAATTTTATAATTTAATTTATCCAGAAATCAATAACGTCCAAATTGTCAACATGATACAACTTTGTGGAGTAAAATTCAAGAATAATACTCAGTTAGTCATGTTCATCTCAACACATGTTCATCTTTGCACTACGGGCTAAAGATATTCATCAGGTAATCATTCATCTTTGTACTACAGGCCAAAGATATTAAGTAATATCGTCATTTAGGACTGAGGATGATAAAAAATATCTTAAAGAGAACGAATCCGGTGAGATAAAAGAACAAATATTAGGGATTCGTATTACAGTTTATCCAAGTTCAATAATACTCCGAAATAACCAATTTCGAAGTACAATTCAAAAATAATGATCAAAACATGGATACAATCAAAGATAGTAACCATAATAGCCATCTTTGATAAAAAGAAGAAAATTTCATTTTTCAGTGAATAGTGCCGTATTCGTGAATAGTGTCGTATACATGAATAGTAATCCCGACACAAAAAGTTCCAAATTTGATAAAAAGTTCAAACTAATATTTCGGCATGATATTGAAAGAAATAATATCATTTACGAAGAAAATAACATCCCTTACCTCAGAATAACCGTACTTCTGACTGAATTTTGGATATAGTGCTGACAGAAACTTTCACTGAATAGCAACTCTCAAAGTATCAAAATACTCACAAAATACGCTCGAAAATATAGAGAGAGAAAGACAGAAAACTTATGAATTTTGGTGTGATTTTTAATACTAACTTAGCCCTCTATTTATAGAAAAATGTTAGCACGCCGAAGCAGACATGACCTGCAACCTGATGGCTTTACCTGCTACTATTGCCATCCACCACATTTGAAATAAAATTCAGCACATTTTTTCACCAACCACAAGTGAGGCCCACTCAATTCTAGAATTTTCCACCAAAATTATTTATAAACCTAATTTCCGAATCAGTCACCTCTTAAAATTCATAATAAATCATACGTTCTTTTTTAACGGTTCAAAATTTGTGGACATATACTCAACTTATATATGTATAACATATCCAAAAATCACAACGATCTAATGGTCGGATTAAAAATTATAACTCACGCAATATATCTCAAGAACAGTGATTTAATTTTTAATACCTCCATTCCGATAAAAACACCTCAGCATTAATTCCTTCACATAAAATAAATATATCCATCAATTATATCCACATAAAATAAATATTTCCTTATTATATAAATTAATAATTAATTATTTACAAATAATATTACAGAATCATAATTATGACAATCAGGCCGTTCCTAGGAAAGAGAGGGCTTTCCAATAAGGATTTCTTCTTACTGGCGCACAATTAGGTGACCAAACCTCTCCTTAGACAAAACTTTCTAGACATTGCCAATAATGCTATCTAATAATATTATTCAAATAATATAAATTATTGATCTGATAATGAGAAATAATGTGCAATAACAATTATTAAAACAACAATAATATAAACTATCAACGCAGTAATTATTGAATCAATAAAATAAAATATTGAACAGTAACTACTATAACAATTATTGAGTAGTGCTTTCTTACGTAAGGATCAATAATTCAAAAATACTGTGCAAAATCGTGTGATACTGTGCAATCACGCGTTTTACTGTATTTTAATCACCGGGTATTTCAACAGTATTAACGGTAACAACTACGCCGTTATTTATAAAAACTCAATTTTATCGTTTTCTTCATTCGACAGTTATTTTGTTATGGGGCCCACAAATAGCTGCGCCGTCGTACGAATATTCCCTGACAGAAAGAATATTCCACGACCAAACGAATATTTCCCGGCAATAATGAATATTTTATAACCACTTGTTTATTTTGCAAAATTTGCACATTTCACCCATAACCAAAATATTATATCAAATTGACACCTTATTATTCACAATAATAATTAGAGGAAATTTAATTTTATTCATTAATAAGTTGGGGTCTTACAACTGGCTTCTCCTGTATCAGACGTATTCGTTTTAATCTGTAATGTTTGTCATGATATAGCAAGGGTGAGCAACAATTTTGCCCAGTAAGTATAAGTTTATTTGAGGATATATCATGATTGAAAGAATTGAACAATAAGCTGGCTAACATTCAACAATATAATTGTGAACTAGCATGAACAAATTTTTATAGATGAACGAATATTGAACAGAAATAATTTAACTGAACCAGATACCCAAGGAACACATGTAATATGCATAGAGTGCGAATCAATAATTCACAAACATGGTAATCAGCAATGATTAACCATAAGTATAATTGAATGAACAACTCGAGGTCGAGTTAGAGAAAACTTGCCTGTATCACCTACTACAGCTACGCAATCAATATAGCTTTATCCGAAGACCTAATATTAATAATACCGATCTCCAATATTAGAATAATATCATCACAATATCTATGACTAAATAAAGTTATAAAATAACCTAAACACATAAGCACGTATCCCTATTAGTTCACAAACTACCTAAGATTCGGTATCAAGTCAAACTATTTCAGTCTAAGTTGAGTTTAGTACAAATTCGACATCCCGATTGCCTAATCGGATACTTATCGAGCCCAATTCTAATAAGACTCTGCCTAAACTGCTTCACAATTATCTTAGATAATTTATTATCTAGTCAAAATGTTTTTCAATAACTCATAATAATTTTTAAGTAATTATTATCATTTATCATGATTTTTCAATCATTAATATCATATTTATATGATTTAAATACCACAATATTCTATAATCATTAAAATTTATTTAATATCAAATATTAATAAAATTCATGTCATAATATTATAATATATTTATAATATCTCGAAATATTTTTAATACCTTAATATTACATTTAAATAATTTTTAAACATTTAAATCTATTATCAAATAACTGCCATTAATATTAAAATATTAATATTTTTCATGACAAAATATCAAAAGTTATATTTTATAACTTAAAATATTTTTATAATCTTTAAATCATTTTTATATGATTTTTAAAGCATTAAAACAAAATTTCCATAATTTATTTAATATATTTATTAAATATATCAATTACCATTAATATAAATTTATTAATAAAATTAATCACAAAATATTTTCTTATACCATAATATAATTTTGAATAATTTTCAAGTATTAAAATCATTTTTAGTAATTTATTTAATATTATAATTAGATAAATTAAATACCATTAATATTCCAAAAATATTAAATATTAATGAAATATGTTTAAAATTATTAAAAACCCATTTTTAGGCTGTAAAATAATTTTTAGGAATTTATTATGAATTTTTAATAATTAAAAACTATTTTTCTCTATTTATTTAAAAAAATAATAATTTAGTAATTAAAGTGTCACTAAAGGGTGCATATAGCGACAGAACCGTCACTATAGGTGTTATTGAGTGTTCTTGGCCAAATCCAGATCTTCATAGCCTGTTATCCGTATGCCTACTTTGACCACCATTTGATCTTTGGTTGTTATGTTTTCTGGGCAACTAAGGTGTTATACATGTAGTATAAGTGTAATACTACAATTACAAACCAACATCAGGGCCATACAACAACAAATCTGATAGATATAATCTCTCAAAGATCTTGTCAGAAGTTGTTCTTTATTTCTGGGTTACCCAGAAATGAAGAACAGTTCGAGTTGGCTACTTCGAATCTTTGTAACTTGGAATCTAGGTTTGCTTTGTGTAATCTACTGGTTCATACTTCTAGTAGAGATGTCAATGAAGAACTCTATATCATCAGATCACCATAACAACATCTCATGTGCAAGATCTGGCATGGTCAAACCATGTCAGAACTCATGTTCTTCACGAATCTTGGTTTTCCAGAAATTCAACAAAACAGATGGTTAACTTAAGTTTAACTTTGATTATCTTTAATCCTATACATGATGTAAGTGATCTAAAGGCTTGGACGTGTAGTTCATATACCAGTCTACAACATAAAAACAACAACATAGCTTAACTACTAAAACACATCAAGATCAAAGGCTTTAAATATCTTGTCAGACCCTTTCTGGGTTTTTGGGCTGCCCAGAATCAGTCTCCCATGGTTGGTCAACCATGTTTGACCACCTATATCTTGATATCTAGACATGGTATGTGTGACACCCCCAAATTCGGGTTACCTGACCCCCGAGTTTGGTGTTCACGATCCACAATGTAATAACATCTAAGTACCCATTCATATAGAAATAGTAATACATAAGTCATTAAAAGAGATTGTTAATACATTAGTCCCAGGTCCGCTAACCTTAACATTACAAACATACCCCTTAGATATACAAAAAGGGTTTACAAACAACATAATAAATATGTTTATTATAACTACTCTAGCATTTTGCCTCGATTCTTCACAGCATCTTTTGCAACTTCATTCCTAGCTGAAAAGTTTTATTTAGCAAGGGTGAGCAACAAATTTGCCCCACAAGTTAAGATATACAATGAATGTATAAGTATCAGAATAATGGGCTATCTATGTTGATAGAATAAAACCAAAGTTCGGGGAACTTTGATATAGCTGAACAAATCGTTAATCAATAACAAGTCTTCTCGTATTCTAGGCAACGCAATAATCTGATAATGAGAGAGTACAACGCTTTCAAAGTTTCTACGATATTCTATTGAATAAACAAGAATCAATTCTACGCAATAATAAAGTGGAATATTTTCCAGATTTATGCTGAGTGATCTCACCAGATCTTTGAACTTATTTTCTCGGGTATCTATCAAAGATTTACTTTGATACATACGTAGGCGTATCAGATAACCATAAAGATTAAATCATACCCCTCTGCAAGTATAACAAGTGATCAGCTTTATTATACCCTATATTATGCATAATACTTAACAGCGCGCAATGGTCGAATATACGACCCAAAATGTTCCCTTTATATAAAAGGTTATTCTTCTCAGTCTCAGAATCAAGATTTTTGATTTAACAACGAAATACTGTGATTTCAAATTCTATCTACTTATTAATCTAGCCGAAACAATTGGCATCGATCTATCAATAACAATTGATTTCTCTTCTTGTATTTATCAAGTTCTAACAAATGTTCGTCTAGCCAGAATAATTAGCTAAGACATTTCTCAATATAATTTGACAATAAACAAGAATTATCTATACTGTCAATATTAGTTTTTACGGATATAAATATCCAACAACAGTAATTCTACGAATATATATTTTTCGAATCAGTAATTCAATTTGAATTATTAATCATGCACTAACTGCGAATAATCAACAATAACTTCCCTGGACATGGTATAATTAGCAATAATTAACCATAATAATTGAATGAATATAACTCAAGGTTGAGTTAGAAAACTTGCCTTCCGCGTTGTTTACAGCTACACAATAAACTTATCTGCGTTCGTAAGACCTATAACCAATAATATCGGTCTCACAATTAGCACAATAATTCACAATACATAATACTGTAATCTACAGTCAAACTTCTCCTAGGCACATTGCCACATAATCACATTAGTGTTTATAACCTATATAAACACTTACCAAGTCTAACTAGTTCGGTCTGGTTGGACTTCGGTCCATTTTCGGTGTTCTGGTCACCCTATTCGACAATTAACACATTTATTGTCAACTAAACTTGATCTATAAGCTTCAATATTATTTTAGATAAGTCAAATATCGTTTATAATATTTTTCGAAAGCTTTTAATAATTTATAAACAATTATTTATAATTTATAATAATTTTTCAAACACTTAAATTATTTTTTAAATGATTTAATTATCAAATAATCTTATTATCATTAATATTTAATAATATAAAAATATTAATGTTATACTTGTCAAAATAGTAAAGTTATTATTAATAACTTAAAATATATTTAAATCATTAATATTCTACTTAAATAATTTTTAAAATAATAAAAATCATTTTTAAATCATCACCATTAGTATTTAAATATTAATGAAATTATTATCAAAATATTAAAAGTCATTAATTATAACTTAAAATATTTTAAAACATTTATCTCATTTTTAAATGATTTTTAAATCAATAATATCATTTTGAATTCATTTATTTAATATAATAATTAAATAAATCTAACATCGTTAATATTAATATATTAATGAGAATTCTCTAAAAATATTGAAAAATATATTTTATAATTCAAAATATTTTCTAACACTTTATTCTTATTTAAAATAATTTTTAAATCATTTCATTTTTATCTTATTTATATAATTTAATAATTAAATAAATCAAATATCATTAATATTAAATTATTAATAACAATTCTCCAAAAATATTAAAAGTTATATTTTATAACTCAAAATATTTTTAAATACATTATTCTTATTTAAAATGATTTTTCATAATATTAAATTATTTTTCTCTAATTTATTTAATACACTAATTAAATAAATTAAATATCTCTAATATTTAAATAATTATAAATATTAAAGAAAAATACTCCAATTGGTTAAAAATTATTTTTTATAATTTATTTCTATTTTTAATTAATTTTTAGAATATTCAGAAAATAAAATAATTCAAAACCGTCGCTGTAGGTCTTTAGCGGCAGTAACCGTCGCTGTTGGTGTTCTTGAGCTCAAGAGCACTGACAGCCGGCAGTGAAAGGGTCAACATTTGACCGGCTAAAATACTCGGTTAAAAATCGTTTTTAGGCTAACTGAAACTTTGGTCATGAAGTGGAAATGTAATACTACATTTATCAATCAACAACTTGATCATAAAATCATCATATCAAGAAGTTCTAGCCATCCTAAGTCACTGTCAGACGTGTCCTGGATTTTCCAGAAACCCACTAAATGTTCGGTTCATTATTTAGGTAATCTAATGGTCCAAATGTATACTCCTTGCATCAAGGAACAAAACTACATCAAAAGATCAAATAAACAACAACCACATCACGAGTTAAATCACGGTCAAAGGCTGTCAGAAACGTAGTTCTTCCGGTTTCTGAGTTTTCCAGAAATGGCAAGTCAGCGTCGAGGGGCCTCGTTTGACCACCCCCTACATCGATTATATTAGTGATATAAGGAATATTAAATCATGGATCTATAGTCTAGACAGTATTCTACAACATGGTTACAACGATATCAACAATAGACATCAAACCTGACAGATTTGGGTCGTTCAAATAGTTGTCAGACACTGTTTAACACTTTCTGGGTTACCCAGAATTTTACTCGGTCAAGCCCGGTTAACGGGTTTTGACCGTTAATAACTCCTGATCCCGTTATCAAATAGCTCTGATTTCACTTTCAGAGTAAAGACCACATACAAGGCTACATATTACAACTTGAAAACAACAAAAATCGTATACGAGCAAGGATTGGTGGCCACTGACATTTGGTTGTCAGACCACTTTTCAAGCTCAAGAACAGATTTTTAAAACTTACATTTTTACTCACTTTGATGCTATGGATCCATCATGGATCAACATATAACAACTAAAAACATATTATAACATAAGATTAAACACTAAAACACAAAAAATTTCTAAGCAACAAAGATCAAAATTTAAAATTTGATTTATACCTTTAGCTTTCAATTCTTGATCTAAACTCTCCAATATGTTATTGATTGATCAAGGGGCTGAAATTAGGACTGATCTAACTTAGAATTTCGAAGCTTTGGTGAAAGAGAGAGTTGGTGAGAGCAAAGTTGCAAAATAGTTAGCTTTTATAAACTTTCTCTCTCTAATTCTCTTATATACTCTCTAGATGCAATGTATGATATGTTGTAGCTGTCAATTGGGTATTAAATGGCTGAGATTTAAGTCACAAATGTCAAAATAGTTGGTGACCAACTAAAGTTAAGCCAATTTTTACAAGTTAGCTCTCTAAAATAAACAAAAGGGCATTTTTGTAATTTCTAAAATACAATTAATGGCATTCTTGATATTTGTACAAACCTTTAGGGTTTAGGGTTTGGATTAGGGTTTAGGATTTGAACCCTTAAGGTTTTCAATTTAATTTCCAATATTTCCGAATTTCGGTTTTCAAAATAGAAAATTAATATTCCAAAATTATAATTAGGATTCAATAATTATATTAATATTTTCTAATCATAAAATTCAATCTTGCTAATTAGGATTAATATTCCTAATTAAAATTGTTTAATTTAGTAATTAGGGTCAACATGGTCGTTAGGGTTTATAACCCACGAATTAGGGTTTTAATTAGAAAAATAATAATTTTTCTAAATTACAATTAGGGTTTGTAAAATAGAAATTAAGATAACTAAAATATAATTAGGGTTTTCAACTGTACAATCGATTTTCTAAATCTGAGATTAGGGTTTCTAATCCCTTATTAGGGTTTATTAATATTAATTCTTATCCTATCAATCATTGATCAATAAATCTATACAATACAAACATGTACTCATTAATATAATTATTTTAATTATATTTTCTATCGAATCCCTATCCGGACTTAGGGTTAGGGTTTCTAATCTTGTTAAGCACAGCTCTACTCTAATTTCTTTGTCAATACACAAGTTGACTCATTCTCTAAACTCGTATCACAAATACTTGTCACTAAATTGATAATTAATATTAATATTAATAAAAAAAATTATTCGCAAATTCGGATTATTCGAAATCCCGGGTTATCACAGTATGGAGTTTATTCCACTTCCAGTATACTCTCCTCATGGCAAAGAACAAGTCTATAACATCAAACTAACATAACACCTAACACAGACAGATCTAGAGGCCCTCACATATGGATGTCAGGCCTTAAAATTAGGGTTCTTGGTCCGTATTTAAAACTTGATTTTCTAACATCTAGATGCTATGGATCCTTGATGTAACACCTTGGATCACTTAATAACATCCTCTAACACAACTTTAACCGACAAATAACAACATCTAACATCAAATCACAAGATTTTCAAGTTTAGGGTTTTATACCTTTTTAAGCTTTGATCCTTGATTCTGATCCTTAAATCTGTTCTTGGCTTATGTATGGAATGATATGAACTTAACATATCACTCATTCTCACTCTGGGTTTCGAAATTTGAGAGAGGGAAAAGGCTTGGACAAGTTAGCAAGTAAAGTAAGTCTTTTTCTTACTTTAATCTCTTATATTTTTGATTCAATGAATTTATGTTGCAAGGTGGCACTTGATATCTGATCTTGGGAGATAATAAGCACATGGCATATCAAAATGGATGAGTCACCAAAGATTTGGTGTAATAACCGTGAATTTTAAGTCACTATATATGTATATACATTATTAATAATTAAAAACTTTGTGTTATACAGTGATTTAATATGTGACAACATATGTGAAATGGTGCATGGGTCAATTAACATGTATGTTATAGTTATGGATATATACATTTATAGGTTTCATTAAAAATGAAAGCATCGTAACCTAATTATAAATTAGGTGAGACAATTAAATAATCTAAGGGTTATGGTAATAAGGAGATGTTAGTATTTAATATGTATACTAACTTAAGTGGATAATCTTATTATTTCAAGTGACTAATAATTTTAAACCTAATTCTTGTGAACCTAATTAGGTTATGAGCTAAAGTCACATGTATAGGTAATTAAATTTCATAAGATTAGGAATGAAAACCCTAAATAATTAAATTGGGTAACATATATTAAAATTGTTAGACTATATTTATTACATAGCCCAAAACAATTAAAGGAGAAGCCCAAAAGAAATAAAATGCAAGCCCAAACTTAGCCCACTTGATTAAGGGTATTTTAGACATTTGATTTATCTAATTTATGCATTAAAATAAAAGCTAAATAAAGGAGTTAGTGGGCATAAATATGGCTGGCCACATTAGCCTTTTAAGGCAACTAATTAAGCTAAGCAAGGTCCATTTGTAGTAACTCTTACACAAAAGGACATGGTTGTCAAGCTCCCATTGGTTGCCACTTTATTAAGCATCCTTAATTATGATTAGACTAATTAAAGTGATAAGGCAAAGCTTCTATCCATTGGTTAAAGAAAGTATGGGGGATAATAGCTAGATACACTAAGTGTATCTATATTTTTGTAAGTATCCTTTTACTTCATCTTTTCATTTCATTTCATTTCTTCTCTCATTCTTCCTCTTATAATTTCTCCCAAGCTAGCCACTTCTAGAGAGAGAAAGGAGAGAGAGGTTTGGCCATATATATATAGAGAGAGGAGTGCTAGTTTGTTAATGCATCCAAAGTTCATCACTTACTTTGGTAAATCAAGGAAGGTTGCCATTAAATCAAGGTATAACCTAACCTTCATCTTCTTCTTCTATTTTTTTTTCTTTAGCTTGAGTTTTGTTGGGGTTATGAACAAATACTCAAGATACCCTAGTCCTACATATCATCATGTATAGAACTAAGTATCTTGAGTGTTAGATCAAAGGCTTAGAGGAAGAATATGAGCATATGTTCTCCAAGGGTGAAAACTCTTGTTTTCTTCCACTAAATCTTGTGTAACTCAAGTTTTCCAACTTAGATTTGTGATCCGTCGAAGGGGGGTGCTAGATACATGAGTTATCTAGTAAACCCAAGTGATAGAACATAAATCTAGCAAGTTTTGAATCCTTTGGAGCTGATTTCCCCAAAACAGCCCACTTAGAATGTTAAGGGTTCAAAAAAAACCCTAAAATAGTTTCTGTCCTATTTTTCTTAGGTCTGTTTCGGACAGTTTCATGTCCCTTAAAAATCTGGGAAAATTCACAGAGGTACCTTGAGAAGTTATCTACGTGTAGGAAAAAGAACAGACACGTTTCGAGTTATAGATTGTGCGTAATGACTATTTCCGTAAAGGACTCCTAAAACTTTACCGTCGAATATCTCACTGTGTATACACTGGAAAATTCTGAAATGTTTACAGTAGGTTCATATATGTTAGGAGAACATACCCTGAAAATTTCAGATTTTTCTGAGCAAAACTCAATTTATTAAAAATGAAGCAAGATCCGAGTGTTTTGGGAACTTTAAAAATAGTAGATCATTTTCTAAAATTCCAAAAAAATTTGGGGATCCTTGTAGGTTCATATTGTGTCAAAGTACAGAAGCTGATAATTTTTGGAGTAAGTTTACTATTTTTCCTAATAATGGTTAAGTTATGAATAAAAAGAAATAAATAGTGAAATGATGTCTTTAATAAGAAAAATGTGATTTTTATGCTTGAATACTCATAATATATCATATCATGACTATCTTAGAGCATTTTGGTAATTTATGATAATAAATATTATTTATGACCTTTTATGGATATTAAATAAGAGGTTTAATAAATGATGAACAATTAGAATAAATTATTTATTAATCCAATAAATTATTAGAATATTTTTATGATATTAATAATATTAGAATATGATATTGATAAGTAAATAAAAATATTAAGAATAAAATTTCTTTAAAATATTATTAAATGATTAATAATATTTGATTTAAGCATTGATAAATGATTAAAGTATTATTAAATAATTAATAATATTAGTAATAGAATAAGATATTATTAAATGATTAATAATATTAGTAAATGAATAAAATATTATTAAATGATTAATAATATTAAATGATTAATGATACTAAAGCATAAGTAAGATATTATTAAAGTAATAATATTAATTAAAATATTATTAAGAGGATTAATAATATTAGTAAGGTATTAAAATATTATTAAGATGTTAATAATATTAGTAAGCAAATGAAAATATTATTAGGGAACTAATAATACTAAGAGGTGAATTAAATATTATCAAGATCAATAATATTATGTGGTTATAGTAACATTATCAAGACATGATAATGTTTATAAGAACTAAATATAATGCATAATATTTATGTGATTACATAATCTAATGTTATACTATGACTAATTGAAAGATTAACTATAGGTCTCTCAAAGGAAGATAATTTAACTGCATAGTGGATATAAATTAATTGCGTAGCCGTAATCTACAGACGAGGCAAGTGTCCTAACTCAAACTCGAGTTATTATTTTCAAAGCAAGTGTCCTAACTCAAACTCGAGTTATTATTTTCAAAGCATGTTAGTGAATAATTATTGATGATTATTCACATCTATATTGATTATTGAAATTCGCACTTTGTTCAATTGAATTCCTGTTCTATTATTATTGAACTGTGAATTAAATTAAAGTTCTTTCATTTATGAACTGTTTATGAGATAGATCTATGCTAATTGTATCAGCTAGATCAAGCATGTTTAAATTTGTTAAATCAAATATATTTTAAAAAGCTGTTCTTATTAAATTGATATGATAAGAACTCTTGACTGAGAAAAGGACGAATTTGATTAAGGCATGATATCGATGCCAGAATATTAAGTGTTTATGCATAAATCACGGGGTATGAAAGGCTGATCCCCTTGAATACTAAAACTTATTAAGAGGTCCAGTTTAAATTACTGAGAACCTTGGCAAATGTTCATGGTTATCTCAAAACCACTCAGTTCATATTATTCAATTATTCGAATATTCAATTGTTGATTATTAATTCATTTTCCTTCACAACCTTATATTATTGTTGAACATTGAAAGCAAAACTTCTTTCTAGTCATGATATATCTCCCTTGTATATAAACTTGCTAAGCAAATTAGTTGCTTACCCTTGCTATATCATGACATTTATTTCAGCTAAGCCTGAAGGATCCAATACGAAGGACAAAGGCAAGGGCAAGATCCAGGAATAGTTTGGAATGAATATTAATTATTATTATCTAATGGAAGTTCTTATGTAAACCTTTTGTAATATGAATGGTGTGTTTAAGTTAAGGTTAAGAAGACCTTGGGACCATGCTATGGAAACTTTATTATAATGAACAATGTATGTTTATTATTTCGTAATAGTTATAGAATGCTTATGATGATGATAGATCGTGAGCACCGAATCTGAGGTTAGAGAACCTGGATTTGGGGGCGTCACAGGTTGGTATCAAAGCTGTAGGTTATAAACATTAGGAATGCGAAACCTAGGTTATAACCTTAGTAGAAAACTCTTATAGAGTATGTTAGGAGATGGATTGTGGAAATTTATCGAGTTTGTGTTGTACTTAATAAAATATTATTTCATTTTATCAATGAATATATTTTATTGTGGTACTGATGTTGGTTTTATTTATGGTGATTGTAGGATGTCTGACGAGCGCCAGGACAGTCACTCAGTAGATCAGGAGCTCATTGAGCGTGAGGTTACGGAAGAAGCCCCTCAGGGTCCTCTTATAGGGGATTTGTTGAGGAGAATCAATCAATTGGAAGGCAGGGTGGGAGAACTGGAGGTTGAAAACCACACACTTCAGTTCACAGAAGGTCAATACAAGGAGGCGGCTTATCAAGCCCATATGGAGGTAGTCGAGCAGAAGGGAAAGTTGGATGAGTCCCAGTTGCAAGTTGAGATGCTGAGGGTACAGCTAGAGCATGAAAAGGCAAAGTTCGGAGAGCTGAGCATAGAGCATCTGGCGATGCGGGGCGAGTTTGACATGGAGATTGCAGACAAGATTCGCGTGGAGGAGGCATTTTATGAGTCAGCCCAGCGGGTGGACCAATTGGAGTTAGCACTGCAGGCCATGAAGGTCAGGGCCGAGACTTTAGGACTGGCGCTAGACGCAGCGTATGAGGGCCAGCGCAGTGGGACTAGGAGGGCGCAGTTCGAGATAGGAGAGTCGAGTCGATCCGTTCGACGTAGAGCTATGGAGGGGTGGTTTCCCCCGGAGCCTGTTCAGGTGACCCAGCAGGGCCACCAGTGATGATTATGCTATGGACTAGTTGTAGATAGAGGCATTAGTACCCCTTTTGTGTAATAGGGTTTTATGTTGATGTAAACCTCAGTAGGTGTGAGGTAGTAGGTAGTTAGGTAGTATCCCTATTTGTGTTTGTAGGGAAGTATCATTTTGAGTTAATCCCATCTTTTGTGTTTAAAATGGGATAGTAGTATTTATAAGAATATACCTGTATTAATCATGTGAGACACTAAAGATTGGTATATGAATATAAATGCATTATTATTATGATATGTGTTGGAAAATTTTAAATAGTAAAGTTATGTGAGTCTAGTAGACTGATTTGGAAAATTTTCTTTAAAAACAAACTTAACTCACTAATTAGGGAGAAAGACTTCCAAAATCTTGGTAATTTAAAACTCTCCCATAATGATCATATGATTGTTGAATACAGTAGCGTGTTACATGCTAAGTACTTATATGATAATAAAACCCGAGTAACGTGTTAGAATTTTGTTCCACTAGATAATGCCGCCCAGACGTGTACTAAGGAACCAAGAGATCGAAGAGTCAGTTAATAATGCAGCGGGAGCTCAACCAAACCCAATGCAAGACTTTATCAACATGATGACTGAAGCTATGAGGAATCAAGCTCAACCTGCAGGAAATCAGGCGGGAAACCAATTAGCCAACTTTAAGGACTTCAAGGCCGTAGGACCACCGGAGTTTAGAGGAACAGCAGACCCGTTAGAGGCCCAGACGTGGATGAAGGAGATTGAGAAGGCCTTCATTATTGCTAGAGTAGCAGAAGAACAGAAAACAATTTTTGCTACCTACTTAATGAAGGGTGAGGCTAACTATTGGTGGGAGGCCAACCAGAACAAAGCCGGGACTGGAATCGTGACTTGGGAAGCGTTCAAGAAGTTGTTCTTTGAGAACTACTTCTCTGAGAGTACACAAGCGAGAATGGAGATCAAATTTTTGGAATTGAAGCACGAGAATATGTCAGTGTCAGAGTACGCTGAAAAGTTTAATGAATTGGCCAGATTCGCTCCACATCAGGTAGACACGGAGGTGAGGAAAGCAAGAAGGTTCGAAAATGGACTAAAGCCGTGGATTTATAGTAAGGTAGCGGTTCTACAAATCACGTCATTCTCAACTCTGTTGGAGAAAGCTCTCATAGCAGAAGGTGGAAGCGAAGCAGTCTCAAAGTACAATCGGGAGAAGAACAAGAAGAAAGTAGAAGGTGGGAATCAGAATGTTAGCAGTGGCGGTAGCAACAACAAGAAGCGGAAATGGAACAGTGGGGGTAGTAATTTGGAGATTCAGCAAGAAAGTGTCCAACAAAAGAAGTTAGTGTGTGGAAACTGTGGAAAGGGTCACTCGGGAGAGTGCTTGAAAGGAAAAACGGTATGTTATACCTGTGGACAAGAAGGGCATACCTCACCCAATTGTTCTAAGGTGAAGAAGGGAGGTTGTTTTAACTGTGGTGAATTGGGACATCGGATCAAGGATTGCCCAAAGAAGAAAAGCACAGATGGCGGAAACGGCAATAGGGGCAATAACACTAAGACAACCAGTGGAGGACCAACCCAGCCAAACAAGCCGACAGCGAGGACATTCAATATGACAGTGCAAGATGCCGTGGCATCCAGGGAGGTGGTGTCAGGTATAATTTCGATCAACGATATAAATGCCTATGTGTTATTCGATTCGGGAGCTTCATGTTCTTTTGTATCTGATGAATTTGCTCAAAGATTAAGTTTACCTCGTGAGCTATTAGAACACCCAATGAATGTAGAAGTAGCAAACAAAGAAATTATTCCTGTAGACTACATACATAGGAACTGTTGTGCTGATGTACAAGGGTTTAAGCTTAACGTGGATTTGATACCGATTCGTCTTGGAGAGTTTGATGTAATCCTCGGGATGGATTGGTTATCAAGTCACAGAGCGGTCATTGACTGTAAGAAAAAGTGCATACACCTAAAGACTCCGAATAAGTCAAAGGTGGTATTTTATGGTAGTAAATCGCCGAGACAATCTTGTTGTCTGACGATGATGCAAGCAAAGAAGTTGCTTAGGAAAGGTTGTATAGGTTATTTGGCTCACGTTGTGGATACCCGCAGAGTCGAGGGTGAACTGGGTCAGATACCTATTGTAAGGGAATTCGTTGACGTCTTCCCAGATGAGATTCCGGGATTGCCACCAGATAGAGAGATAGAGTTTGTTATCGATTTGGCACCAGGGACATCACCGGTATACAAAGCGCCGTATCGTATGGCTCCGGTAGAAATGAAGGAACTGATGATTCAACTACAAGAATTGTTAGATAAGGGATACATTCGACCGAGCGTATCACCGTGGGGAGCACCAGTCTTATTCGTAAAGAAGAAGGATGGGTCATTAAGGCTTTGTATCGACTACCGGGAGTTGAACAAGGTCACCATTAAGAACAAGTACCCGTTGCCCAGGATCGACGATTTGTTTGATCAGTTGAAGGGGGCGAAATATTTTTCAAAAATCGACTTGAGGACCGGTTATCACCAACTGAAGGTGAGGCAGGAGGATGTTCCAAAGACGGCATTCAGAACTCGGTATGGACACTTTGAGTTTCTGGTAATGTCTTTTGGGTTGACGAATGCGCCAGCAGCATTCATGGACTTGATGAACAGAGTGTTTAAACTGTATTTGGATAAGTTTGTTGTCGTGTTCATCGATGACATTCTGGTATATTCAGAGACAGAGGAAGAGCACGCTGAACATCTAAGGATAGTGTTGGAGACGTTAAGGAGGGAGAAGTTGTATGCAAAGTTCTCTAAGTGTGAGTTTTGGTTGCGGAGAGTGCAGTTTTTGGGTCACGTTATCGACACAGGTGGTGTTTCGGTGGATCCAGTAAAGGTAGAAGCGGTTATCAACTGGGAACAGCCAAAGACGCCGACAGAAATTAGGAGTTTCTTGGGATTAGCAGGATACTATCGGAGATTCATCCAATATTTTTCAAAGATAGCATCACCGTTGACCGACCTTACCAGAAAGACAGTGAAGTTCATTTGGACGGAGAAATGTGAAGAGAGTTTCATGGAATTGAAGAAGAGGCTCAGTCAGGCACCTGTGTTGACTTTACCAGACAACACGGGAGGATTTGTAGTGTATAATGATGCGTCACACAAGGGTCTTGGTTGTGTACTGATGCAGCATGGCAAGGTCATTGCGTACGCTTCACGTCAGCTGAAGGACTATGAGAAGGGTTATCCGACTCATGACCTGGAATTAGCAGCAGTAGTTTTTGCCTTAAAGATTTGGAGGCACTATTTGTATGGCGAGAAGTGTGAGATATATACAGATCATAAGAGTCTGAAGTATATCTTCACGCAGAAAGAGCTAAATATGAGGCAGCGCCGATGGCTAGAATTGATCAAGGATTATGATTGTGAGATTCTGTACCATCCAGGAAAAGCAAATGTAGTGGCAGATGCCCTGAGCAGAAAAGGCAGAGAGAAGTTACTGAAGTTGACCATTCAAGAGGAATTGGTGAAAGATTTCGAACGACTTGACTTAGAAGTTAAGTATTCGATGGAGACCAACGAGAAATTATTTACAGTAGCAGCGAGCCCGACTTTATTAGATAAGGTTAAAGAGGCTCAAGAGAAGGACGAAGATTGCGACAACATCAAGAAGCGGTTAGCTGAAGGGGATGAATTGAAATACAAGATTGATGGCACCGGACTGCTGAGATTCGAAGGGCGAATTTGGGTACCGCTAGTACCAGAACTAAGAGAAGAGATTTTGCGAGAAGTGCATAGTACGAGGTACTCGATACACCCAGGAAGCACAAAAATGTATCAAGACTTGCGTCAACACTTTTGGTGGCCAAACATGAAGAGAGAGGTTGCAGAATGCGTCAGCAGATGTCTAACTTGTCAGAGAGTCAAGGCAGAGCATCAACGACCGAGTGGATTACTACAGCCTTTAGAGATTCCAGAGTGGAAGTGGGAGCACATCACGATGGATTTTGTGGTGGGACTTCCAGCAACGCAAAAAGGACACGACGCCATATGGGTGATTATAGATCGTCTTACGAAGTCAGCTCACTTTTTGCCGATCAAGATCAGGTATAATTTGGACCAGCTAGCCAAATTGTATATCAAAGAAATTATCTCGAGGCATGGCGTACCGGTATCTATTGTGTCGGATAGAGATCCGCGATTCACGTCAAACTTCTGGAAGAGCCTTCAGGAAAGAATGGGGACGCAACTACGGATGAGCACCGCGTATCATCCGCAGACCGATGGGCAAAGTGAGAGAACAATTCAAACACTTGAAGACATGCTCAGAGCTTGTGTGATGGACTTCAAGGGTAGCTGGGAGGATCATCTTCCATTAGTAGAGTTCGCATACAACAATAGTTATCACGCCAGCATCGGAATGCCGCCGTACGAAGCACTGTATGGAAGGAAATGTAGAACGCCCTTATGCTGGGATGAAGTGGGTGAACGTCGATTGTTGGGACCAGAACTGGTACAGCAAACTATAGAGATCATCAAGGTGATAAGAGCCCGATTGGTAGCAGCTCAAGATCGCCAGAAGAAGTATGCAGACTTACATCGCCAGAAGAGAGATTTTGAGGTGGGAAGCCATGCATTTTTGAAAGTATCTCCCTGGAAAGGGAAGATAAGGTTTGGAAAGAAAGGTAAACTGAGTCCGAGATTTATTGGACCTTTTGAGATCTTAAGAAAGATAGGCGAAGTGGCGTACGAGGTAGCTCTACCTCCTGAACTGGAACATATTCATAATGTGTTTCATGTGTCAGTGCTACGACCATACAAGCCTGATTACAAGCACGTGATATCGTGCGAGCCAATTCAGGTCGAAAAGGATTTGTCGTACGAGGAAATTCCAGTTGAAATTTTAGATAGAAAAGAACAGAAATTACGAAATAAGGTTATACATTCTGTAAAGGTTCTTTGGAGGAACCACAATGCTGAAGAAGCTACGTGGGAACTCGAAGAAAGGATGAGGGAAAGTTATCCACATATTTTTGAGTAAACCTGTAAGTAATTCCGGGGACGGAATTCTTATAAGGGGGGAGGATGTAATAACCGTGAATTTTAAGTCACTATATATGTATATACATTATTAATAATTAAAAACTTTGTGTTATACAGTGATTTAATATGTGACAACATATGTGAAATGGTGCATGGGTCAATTAACATGTATGTTATAGTTATGGATATATACATTTATAGGTTTCATTAAAAATGAAAGCATCGTAACCTAATTATAAATTAGGTGAGACAATTAAATAATCTAAGGGTTATGGTAATAAGGAGATGTTAGTATTTAATATGTATACTAACTTAAGTGGATAATCTTATTATTTCAAGTGACTAATAATTTTAAACCTAATTCTTGTGAACCTAATTAGGTTATGAGCTAAAGTCACATGTATAGGTAATTAAATTTCATAAGATTAGGAATGGAAACCCTAAATAATTAAATTGGGTAACATATATTAAAATTGTTAGACTATATTTATTACATAGCCCAAAACAATTAAAGGAGAAGCCCAAAAGAAATAAAATGCAAGCCCAAACTTAGCCCACTTGATTAAGGGTATTTTAGACATTTGATTTATCTAATTTATGCATTAAAATAAAAGCTAAATAAAGGAGTTAGTGGGCATAAATATGGCTGGCCACATTAGCCTTTTAAGGCAACTAATTAAGCTAAGCAAGGTCCATTTGTAGTAACTCTTACACAAAAGGACATGGTTGTCAAGCTCCCATTGGTTGCCACTTTATTAAGCATCCTTAATTATGATTAGACTAATTAAAGTGATAAGGCAAAGCTTCTATCCATTGGTTAAAGAAAGTATGGGGGATAATAGCTAGATACACTAAGTGTATCTATATTTTTGTAAGTATCCTTTTACTTCATCTTTTCATTTCATTTCATTTCTTCTCTCATTCTTCCTCTTATAATTTCTCCCAAGCTAGCCACTTCTAGAGAGAGAAAGGAGAGAGAGGTTTGGCCATATATATATAGAGAGAGGAGTGCTAGTTTGTTAATGCATCCAAAGTTCATCACTTACTTTGGTAAATCAAGGAAGGTTGCCATTAAATCAAGGTATAACCTAACCTTCATCTTCTTCTTCTATTTTTTTTTTCTTTAGCTTGAGTTTTGTTGGGGTTATGAACAAATACTCAAGATACCCTAGTCCTACATATCATCATGTATAGAACTAAGTATCTTGAGTGTTAGATCAAAGGCTTAGAGGAAGAATATGAGCATATGTTCTCCAAGGGTGAAAACTCTTGTTTTCTTCCACTAAATCTTGTGTAACTCAAGTTTTCCAACTTAGATTTGTGATCCGTCGAAGGGGGATGCTAGATACATGAGTTATCTAGTAAACCCAAGTGATAGAACATAAATCTAGCAAGTTTTGAATCCTTTGGAGCTGATTTCCCCAAAACAGCCCACTTAGAATGTTAAGGGTTCAAAAAAAACCCTAAAATAGTTTCTGTCCTATTTTTCTTAGGTCTGTTTCGGACAGTTTCATGTCCCTTAAAAATCTGTGAAAATTCACAGAGGTACCTTGAGAAGTTATCTACGTGTAGGAAAAAGAACAGACACGTTTCGAGTTATAGATTGTGCGTAATGACTATTTCCGTAAAGGACTCCTAAAACTTTACCGTCGAATATCTCACTGTGTATACACTGGAAAATTCTGAAATGTTTACAGTAGGTTCATATATGTTAGGAGAACATACCCTGAAAATTTCAGATTTTTCTGAGCAAAACTCAATTTATTAAAAATGAAGCAAGATCCGAGTGTTTTGGGAACTTTAAAAATAGTAGATCATTTTCTAAAATTCCAAAAAAATTTGGGGATCCTTGTAGGTTCATATTGTGTCAAAGTACAGAAGCTGATAATTTTTGGAGTAAGTTTACTATTTTTCCTAAAAATGGTTAAGTTATGAATAAAAGGAAATAAATAGTGAAATGATGTCTTTAATAAGAAAAAGGTGATTTTTATGCTTGAATACTCATAATATATCATATCATGACTATCTTAGAGCATTTTGGTAATTTATGATAATAAATATTATTTATGACCTTTTATGGATATTAAATAAGAGGTTTAATAAATGATGAACAATTAGAATAAATTATTTATTAATCCAATAAATTATTAGAATATTTTTATGATATTAATAATATTAGAATATGATATTGATAAGTAAATAAAAATATTAAGAATAAAATTTCTTTAAAATATTATTAAATGATTAATAATATTTGATTTAAGCATTGATAAATGATTAAAGTATTATTAAATAATTAATAATATTAGTAATAGAATAAGATATTATTAAATGATTAATAATATTAGTAAATGAATAAAATATTATTAAATGATTAATAATATTAAATGATTAATGATACTAAAGCATAAGTAAGATATTATTAAAG
This sequence comes from Panax notoginseng, assembly GCA_016801055.1. Taxonomy (NCBI): domain Eukaryota; kingdom Viridiplantae; phylum Streptophyta; class Magnoliopsida; order Apiales; family Araliaceae; genus Panax; species Panax notoginseng. The sequence goes on from CM029019.1 coordinate 116,494,510, forward strand.
TAATAATATTAATTAAAATATTATTAAGAGGATTAATAATATTAGTAAGGTATTAAAATATTATTAAGATGTTAATAATATTAGTAAGCAAATGAAAATATTATTAGGGAACTAATAATACTAAGAGGTGAATTAAATATTATCAAGATCAATAATATTATGTGGTTATAGTAACATTATCAAGACATGATAATGTTTATAAGAACTAAATATAATGCATAATATTTATGTGATTACATAATCTAATGTTATACTATGACTAATTGAAAGATTAACTATAGGTCTCTCAAAGGAAGATAATTTAACTGCATAGTGGATATAAATTAATTGCGTAGCCGTAATCTACAGACGAGGCAAGTGTCCTAACTCAAACTCGAGTTATTATTTTCAAAGCATGTTAGTGAATAATTATTGATGATTATTCACATCTATATTGATTATTGAAATTCGCACTTTGTTCAATTGAATTCCTGTTCTATTATTATTGAACTGTGAATTAAATTAAAGTTCTTTCATTTATGAACTGTTTATGAGATAGATCTATGCTAATTGTATCAGCTAGATCAAGCATGTTTAAATTTGTTAAATCAAATATATTTTAAAAAGCTGTTCTTATTAAATTGATATGATAAGAACTCTTGACTGAGAAAAGGACGAATTTGATTAAGGCATGATATCGATGCCAGAATATTAAGTGTTTATGCATAAATCACGGGGTATGAAAGGCTGATCCCCTTGAATACTAAAACTTATTAAGAGGTCCAGTTTAAATTACTGAGAACCTTGGCAAATGTTCATGGTTATCTCAAAACCACTCAGTTCATATTATTCAATTATTCGAATATTCAATTGTTGATTATTAATTCATTTTCCTTCACAACCTTATATTATTGTTGAACATTGAAAGCAAAACTTCTTTCTAGTCATGATATATCTCCCTTGTATATAAACTTGCTAAGCAAATTAGTTGCTTACCCTTGCTATATCATGACATTTATTTCAGCTAAGCCTGAAGGATCCAATACGAAGGACAAAGGCAAGGGCAAGATCCAGGAATAGTTTGGAATGAATATTAATTATTATTATCTAATGGAAGTTCTTATGTAAACCTTTTGTAATATGAATGGTGTGTTTAAGTTAAGGTTAAGAAGACCTTGGGACCATGCTATGGAAACTTTATTATAATGAACAATGTATGTTTATTATTTCGTAATAGTTATAGAATGCTTATGATGATGATAGATCGTGAGCACCGAATCTGAGGTTAGAGAACCTGGATTTGGGGGCGTCACAGGTTGGTATCAAAGCTGTAGGTTATAAACATTAGGAATGCGAAACCTAGGTTATAACCTTAGTAGAAAACTCTTATAGAGTATGTTAGGAGATGGATTGTGGAAATTTATCGAGTTTGTGTTGTACTTAATAAAATATTATTTCATTTTATCAATGAATATATTTTATTGTGGTACTGATGTTGGTTTTATTTATGGTGATTGTAGGATGTCTGACGAGCGCCAGGACAGTCACTCAGTAGATCAGGAGCTCATTGAGCGTGAGGTTACGGAAGAAGCCCCTCAGGGTCCTCTTATAGGGGATTTGTTGAGGAGAATCAATCAATTGGAAGGCAGGGTGGGAGAACTGGAGGTTGAAAACCACACACTTCAGTTCACAGAAGGTCAATACAAGGAGGCGGCTTATCAAGCCCATATGGAGGTAGTCGAGCAGAAGGGAAAGTTGGATGAGTCCCAGTTGCAAGTTGAGATGCTGAGGGTACAGCTAGAGCATGAAAAGGCAAAGTTCGGAGAGCTGAGCATAGAGCATCTGGCGATGCGGGGCGAGTTTGACATTGAGATTGCAGACAAGATTCGCGTGGAGGAGGCATTTTATGAGTCAGCCCAGCGGGTGGACCAATTGGAGTTAGCACTGCAGGCCATGAAGGTCAGGGCCGAGACTTTAGGACTGGCGCTAGACGCAGCGTATGAGGGCCAGCGCAGTGGGACTAGGAGGGCGCAGTTCGAGATAGGAGAGTCGAGTCGATCCGTTCGACGTAGAGCTATGGAGGGGTGGTTTCCCCGGAGCCTGTTCAGGTGACCCAGCAGGGCCACCAGTGATGATTATGCTATGGACTAGTTGTAGATAGAGGCATTAGTACCCCTTTTGTGTAATAGGGTTTTATGTTGATGTAAACCTCAGTAGGTGTGAGGTAGTAGGTAGTTAGGTAGTATCCCTATTTGTGTTTGTAGGGAAGTATCATTTTGAGTTAATCCCATCTTTTGTGTTTAAAATGGGATAGTAGTATTTATAAGAATATACCTGTATTAATCATGTGAGACACTAAAGATTGGTATATGAATATAAATGCATTATTATTATGATATGTGTTGGAAAATTTTAAATAGTAAAGTTATGTGAGTCTAGTAGACTGATTTGGAAAATTTTCTTTAAAAACAAACTTAACTCACTAATTAGGGAGAAAGACTTCCAAAATCTTGGTAATTTAAAACTCTCCCATAATGATCATATGATTGTTGAATACAGTAGCGTGTTACATGCTAAGTACTTATATGATAATAAAACCCGAGTAACGTGTTAGAATTTTGTTCCACTAGATAATGCCGCCCAGACGTGTACTAAGGAACCAAGAGATCGAAGAGTCAGTTAATAATGCAGCGGGAGCTCAACCAAACCCAATGCAAGACTTTATCAACATGATGACTGAAGCTATGAGGAATCAAGCTCAACCTGCAGGAAATCAGGCGGGAAACCAATTAGCCAACTTTAAGGACTTCAAGGCCGTAGGACCACCGGAGTTTAGAGGAACAGCAGACCCGTTAGAGGCCCAGACGTGGATGAAGGAGATTGAGAAGGCCTTCATTATTGCTAGAGTAGCAGAAGAACAGAAAACAATTTTTGCTACCTACTTAATGAAGGGTGAGGCTAACTATTGGTGGGAGGCCAACCAGAACAAAGCCGGGACTGGAATCGTGACTTGGGAAGCGTTCAAGAAGTTGTTCTTTGAGAACTACTTCTCTGAGAGTACACAAGCGAGAATGGAGATCAAATTTTTGGAATTGAAGCACGAGAATATGTCAGTGTCAGAGTACGCTGAAAAGTTTAATGAATTGGCCAGATTCGCTCCACATCAGGTAGACACGGAGGTGAGGAAAGCAAGAAGGTTCGAAAATGGACTAAAGCCGTGGATTTATAGTAAGGTAGCGGTTCTACAAATCACGTCATTCTCAACTCTGTTGGAGAAAGCTCTCATAGCAGAAGGTGGAAGCGAAGCAGTCTCAAAGTACAATCGGGAGAAGAACAAGAAGAAAGTAGAAGGTGGGAATCAGAATGTTAGCAGTGGCGGTAGCAACAACAAGAAGCGGAAATGGAACAGTGGGGGTAGTAATTTGGAGATTCAGCAAGAAAGTGTCCAACAAAAGAAGTTAGTGTGTGGAAACTGTGGAAAGGGTCACTCGGGAGAGTGCTTGAAAGGAAAAACGGTATGTTATACCTGTGGACAAGAAGGGCATACCTCACCCAATTGTTCTAAGGTGAAGAAGGGAGGTTGTTTTAACTGTGGTGAATTGGGACATCGGATCAAGGATTGCCCAAAGAAGAAAAGCACAGATGGCGGAAACGGCAATAGGGGCAATAACACTAAGACAACCAGTGGAGGACCAACCCAGCCAAACAAGCCGACAGCGAGGACATTCAATATGACAGTGCAAGATGCCGTGGCATCCAGGGAGGTGGTGTCAGGTATAATTTCGATCAACGATATAAATGCCTATGTGTTATTCGATTCGGGAGCTTCATGTTCTTTTGTATCTGATGAATTTGCTCAAAGATTAAGTTTACCTCGTGAGCTATTAGAACACCCAATGAATGTAGAAGTAGCAAACAAAGAAATTATTCCTGTAGACTACATACATAGGAACTGTTGTGCTGATGTACAAGGGTTTAAGCTTAACGTGGATTTGATACCGATTCGTCTTGGAGAGTTTGATGTAATCCTCGGGATGGATTGGTTATCAAGTCACAGAGCGGTCATTGACTGTAAGAAAAAGTGCATACACCTAAAGACTCCGAATAAGTCAAAGGTGGTATTTTATGGTAGTAAATCGCCGAGACAATCTTGTTGTCTGACGATGATGCAAGCAAAGAAGTTGCTTAGGAAAGGTTGTATAGGTTATTTGGCTCACGTTGTGGATACCCGCAGAGTCGAGGGTGAACTGGGTCAGATACCTATTGTAAGGGAATTCGTTGACGTCTTCCCAGATGAGATTCCGGGATTGCCACCAGATAGAGAGATAGAGTTTGTTATCGATTTGGCACCAGGGACATCACCGGTATACAAAGCGCCGTATCGTATGGCTCCGGTAGAAATGAAGGAACTGATGATTCAACTACAAGAATTGTTAGATAAGGGATACATTCGACCGAGCGTATCACCGTGGGGAGCACCAGTCTTATTCGTAAAGAAGAAGGATGGGTCATTAAGGCTTTGTATCGACTACCGGGAGTTGAACAAGGTCACCATTAAGAACAAGTACCCGTTGCCCAGGATCGACGATTTGTTTGATCAGTTGAAGGGGGCGAAATATTTTTCAAAAATCGACTTGAGGACCGGTTATCACCAACTGAAGGTGAGGCAGGAGGATGTTCCAAAGACGGCATTCAGAACTCGGTATGGACACTTTGAGTTTCTGGTAATGTCTTTTGGGTTGACGAATGCGCCAGCAGCATTCATGGACTTGATGAACAGAGTGTTTAAACTGTATTTGGATAAGTTTGTTGTCGTGTTCATCGATGACATTCTGGTATATTCAGAGACAGAGGAAGAGCACGCTGAACATCTAAGGATAGTGTTGGAGACGTTAAGGAGGGAGAAGTTGTATGCAAAGTTCTCTAAGTGTGAGTTTTGGTTGCGGAGAGTGCAGTTTTTGGGTCACGTTATCGACACAGGTGGTGTTTCGGTGGATCCAGTAAAGGTAGAAGCGGTTATCAACTGGGAACAGCCAAAGACGCCGACAGAAATTAGGAGTTTCTTGGGATTAGCAGGATACTATCGGAGATTCATCCAATATTTTTCAAAGATAGCATCACCGTTGACCAACCTTACCAGAAAGACAGTGAAGTTCATTTGGACGGAGAAATGTGAAGAGAGTTTCATGGAATTGAAGAAGAGGCTCAGTCAGGCACCTGTGTTGACTTTACCAGACAACACGGGAGGATTTGTAGTGTGATGTGTAGTCTTGGTGTACTGATGCAGCATGGCAAGGTCATTGCGTACGCTTCACGTCAGCTGAAGGACTATGAGAAGGGTTATCCGACTCATGACCTGGAATTAGCAGCAGTAGTTTTTGCCTTAAAGATTTGGAGGCACTATTTGTATGGCGAGAAGTGTGAGATATATACAGATCATAAGAGTCTGAAGTATATCTTCACGCAGAAAGAGCTAAATATGAGGCAGCGCCGATGGCTAGAATTGATCAAGGATTATGATTGTGAGATTCTGTACCATCCAGGAAAAGCAAATGTAGTGGCAGATGCCCTGAGCAGAAAAGGCAGAGAGAAGTTACTGAAGTTGACCATTCAAGAGGAATTGGTGAAAGATTTCGAACGACTTGACTTAGAAGTTAAGTATTCGATGGAGACCAACGAGAAATTATTTACAGTAGCAGCGAGCCCGACTTTATTAGATAAGGTTAAAGAGGCTCAAGAGAAGGACGAAGATTGCGACAACATCAAGAAGCGGTTAGCTGAAGGGGATGAATTGAAATACAAGATTGATGGCACCGGACTGCTGAGATTCGAAGGGCGAATTTGGGTACCGCTAGTACCAGAACTAAGAGAAGAGATTTTGCGAGAAGTGCATAGTACGAGGTACTCGATACACCCAGGAAGCACAAAAATGTATCAAGACTTGCGTCAACACTTTTGGTGGCCAAACATGAAGAGAGAGGTTGCAGAATGCGTCAGCAGATGTCTAACTTGTCAGAGAGTCAAGGCAGAGCATCAACGACCGAGTGGATTACTACAGCCTTTAGAGATTCCAGAGTGGAAGTGGGAGCACATCACGATGGATTTTGTGGTGGGACTTCCAGCAACGCAAAAAGGACACGACGCCATATGGGTGATTATAGATCGTCTTACGAAGTCAGCTCACTTTTTGCCGATCAAGATCAGGTATAATTTGGACCAGCTAGCCAAATTGTATATCAAAGAAATTATCTCGAGGCATGGCGTACCGGTATCTATTGTGTCGGATAGAGATCCGCGATTCACGTCAAACTTCTGGAAGAGCCTTCAGGAAAGAATGGGGACGCAACTACGGATGAGCACCGCGTATCATCCGCAGACCGATGGGCAAAGTGAGAGAACAATTCAAACACTTGAAGACATGCTCAGAGCTTGTGTGATGGACTTCAAGGGTAGCTGGGAGGATCATCTTCCATTAGTAGAGTTCGCATACAACAATAGTTATCACGCCAGCATCGGAATGCCGCCGTACGAAGCACTGTATGGAAGGAAATGTAGAACGCCCTTATGCTGGGATGAAGTGGGTGAACGTCGATTGTTGGGACCAGAACTGGTACAGCAAACTATAGAGATCATCAAGGTGATAAGAGCCCGATTGGTAGCAGCTCAAGATCGCCAGAAGAAGTATGCAGACTTACATCGCCAGAAGAGAGATTTTGAGGTGGGAAGCCATGCATTTTTGAAAGTATCTCCCTGGAAAGGGAAGATAAGGTTTGGAAAGAAAGGTAAACTGAGTCCGAGATTTATTGGACCTTTTGAGATCTTAAGAAAGATAGGCGAAGTGGCGTACGAGGTAGCTCTACCTCCTGAACTGGAACATATTCATAATGTGTTTCATGTGTCAGTGCTACGACCATACAAGCCTGATTACAAGCACGTGATATCGTGCGAGCCAATTCAGGTCGAAAAGGATTTGTCGTACGAGGAAATTCCAGTTGAAATTTTAGATAGAAAAGAACAGAAATTACGAAATAAGGTTATACATTCTGTAAAGGTTCTTTGGAGGAACCACAATGCTGAAGAAGCTACGTGGGAACTCGAAGAAAGGATGAGGGAAAGTTATCCACATATTTTTGAGTAAACCTGTAAGTAATTCCGGGGACGGAATTCTTATAAGGGGGGGGAGGATGTAATAACCGTGAATTTTAAGTCACTATATATGTATATACATTATTAATAATTAAAAAATTTGTGTTATACAGTGATTTAATATGTGACAACATATGTGAAATGGTGCATGGGTCAATTAACATGTATGTTATAGTTATGGATATATACATTTATAGGTTTCATTAAAAATGAAAGCATCGTAACCTAATTATAAATTAGGTGAGACAATTAAATAATCTAAGGTAATAAGGAGATGTTAGTATTTAATATGTATACTAACTTAAGTGGATAATCTTATTATTTCAAGTGACTAATAATTTTAAACCTAATTCTTGTGAACCTAATTAGGTTATGAGCTAAAGTCACATGTATAGGTAATTAAATTTCATAAGATTAGGAATGGAAACCCTAAATAATTAAATTGGGTAACATATATTAAAATTGTTAGACTATATTTATTACATAGCCCAAAACAATTAAAGGAGAAGCCCAAAAGAAATAAAATGCAAGCCCAAACTTAGCCCACTTGATTAAGGGTATTTTAGACATTTGATTTATCTAATTTATGCATTAAAATAAAAGCTAAATAAAGGAGTTAGTGGGCATAAATATGGCTGGCCACATTAGCCTTTTAAGGCAACTAATTAAGCTAAGCAAGGTCCATTTGTAGTAACTCTTACACAAAAGGACATGGTTGTCAAGCTCCCATTGGTTGCCACTTTATTAAGCATCCTTAATTATGATTAGACTAATTAAAGTGATAAGGCAAAGCTTCTATCCATTGGTTAAAGAAAGTATGGGGGATAATAGCTAGATACACTAAGTGTATCTATATTTTTGTAAGTATCCTTTTACTTCATCTTTTCATTTCATTTCATTTCTTCTCTCATTCTTCCTCTTATAATTTCTCCCAAGCTAGCCACTTCTAGAGAGAGAAAGGAGAGAGAGGTTTGGCCATATATATATAGAGAGAGGAGTGCTAGTTTGTTAATGCATCCAAAGTTCATCACTTACTTTGGTAAATCAAGGAAGGTTGCCATTAAATCAAGGTATAACCTAACCTTCATCTTTTTCTTCTATTTTTTTTCTTTAGCTTGAGTTTTGTTGGGGTTATGAACAAATACTCAAGATACCCTAGTCCTACATATCATCATGTATAGAACTAAGTATCTTGAGTGTTAGATCAAAGGCTTAGAGGAAGAATATGAGCATATGTTCTCCAAGGGTGAAAACTCTTGTTTTCTTCCACTAAATCTTGTGTAACTCAAGTTTTCCAACTTAGATTTGTGATCCGTCGAAGGGGGGTGCTAGATACATGAGTTATCTAGTAAACCCAAGTGATAGAACATAAATCTAGCAAGTTTTGAATCCTTTGGAGCTGATTTCCCCAAAACAGCCCACTTAGAATGTTAAGGGTTCAAAAAAAAACCCTAAAATAGTTTCTGTCCTATTTTTCTTAGGTCTGTTTCGGACAGTTTCATGTCCCTTAAAAATCTGGGAAAATTCACAGAGAAACCTTGAGAAGTTATCTACGTGTAGGAAAAAAAACAGACACGTTTCGAGTATTTAGATTGTGCGTAATGACTATTTCCGTAAAGGACTCCTAAAATTTTACCGTCGAATATCTCACTGTGTATACACTGGAAAATTCTGAAATGTTTACAGTAGGTTCATATATGTTAGGAGAACATACCCTAAAAATTTCAGATTTTTCTGAGCAAAACTCAATTTATTAAAAATGAAGCAAGATCCGAGTGTTTTGGGAACTTTAAAAATAGTAGATCATTTTCTAAAATTCCAAAAAAATTTGGGGATCCTTGTAGGTTCATATTGTGTCAAAGTACAGAAGCTGATAATTTTTGGAGTAAGTTTACTATTTTTCCTAAAAATGGTTAAGTTATGAATAAAAGGAAATAAATAGTGAAATGATGTCTTTAATAAGAAAAAGGTGATTTTTATGCTTGAATACTCATAATATATCATATCATGACTATCTTAGAGCATTTTGGTAATTTATGATAATAAATATTATTTATGACCTTTTATGGATATTAAATAAGAGGTTTAATAAATGATGAACAATTAGAATAAATTATTTATTAATCCAATAAATTATTAGAATATTATTATGATATTAATAATATTAGAATATGATATTGATAAGTAAATAAAAATATTAAGAATAAAATTTCTTTAAAATATTATTAAATGATTAATAATATTTGATTTAAGCATTGATAAATGATTAAAGTATTATTAAATAATTAATAATATTAGTAATAGAATAAGATATTATTAAATGATTAATAATATTAGTAAATGAATAAAATATTATTAAATGATTAATAATATTAAATGATTAATGATACTAAAGCATAAGTAAGATATTATTAAAGTAATAATATTAATTAAAATATTATTAAGAGGATTAATAATATTAGTAAGGTATTAAAATATTATTAAGATGTTAATAATATTAGTAAGCAAATGAAAATATTATTAGGGAACTAATAATACTAAGAGGTGAATTAAATATTATCAAGATCAATAATATTATGTGGTTATAGTAACATTATCAAGACATGATAATGTTTATAAGAACTAAATATAATGCATAATATTTATGTGATTACATAATCTAATGTTATACTATGACTAATTGAAAGATTAACTATAGGTCTCTCAAAGGAAGATAATTTAACTGCATAGTGGATATAAATTAATTGCGTAGCCGTAATCTACAGACGAGGCAAGTGTCCTAACTCAAACTCGAGTTATTATTTTCAAAGCAAGTGTCCTAACTCAAACTCGAGTTATTATTTTCAAAGCATGTTAGTGAATAATTATTGATGATTATTCACATCTATATTGATTATTGAAATTCGCACTTTGTTCAATTGAATTCCTGTTCTATTATTATTGAACTGTGAATTAAATTAAAGTTCTTTCATTTATGAACTGTTTATGAGATAGATCTATGCTAATTGTATCAGCTAGATCAAGCATGTTTAAATTTGTTAAATCAAATGTATTTTAAAAAGCTGTTCTTATTAAATTGATATGATAAGAACTCTTGATTGAGAAAAGGACGAATTTGATTAAGGCATGATATCGATGCCGGAATATTAAGTGTTTATGCATAAATCACGGGGTATGAAAGGCTGATCCCCTTGAATACTAAAACTTATTAAGAGGTCCAGTTTAAATTACTGAGAACCTTGGCAAATGTTCATGGTTATCTCAAAACCACTCAGTTCATATTATTCAATTATTCGAATATTCAATTGTTGATTATTAATTCATTTTTCTTCACAACCTTATATTATTGTTGAACATTGAAAGCAAAACTTCTTTCTAGTCATGATATATCTCCCTTGTATATAAACTTGCTAAGCAAATTAGTTGCTTACCCTTGCTACATCATGACATTTATTTCAGCTAAGCCTGAAGGATCCAATACGAAGGACAAACGCAAGGGCAAGATCCAGGAATAGTTTGGAATGAATATTAATTATTATTATCTAATGGAAGTTCTTATGTAAACCTTTTGTAATATGAATGGTGTGTTTAAGTTAAGGTTAAGAAGACCTTGGGACCATGCTATGGAAACTTTATTATAATGAACAATGTATGTTTATTATTTCGTAATAGTTATAGAATGCTTATGATGATGATAGATCGTGAGCACCGAATCTGAGGTTAGAGAACCTGGATTTGGGGGCGTCACATTTGGCATATCTTTTACTTAAGTTTTAAGTAAGAGGGCATTTTCGTTATTTCGCACCTACTAAGGGTATTTTTGTCTTCTCCCCTATAATTTGAAGGGCAATTTGGATATTTCCCATTTATCCCACATCTTTTAACACTTAAGCTTTTATACTTATCTTTTGAGCTCCCAAATTAGGGTTTATAAATTCTGAATTAGGGTTTTAAATTCCCAAAACTTATATTAGGGTTTCTGAACGTATCGTTAGGGTTTCTAACCACTGATTAGGGTTTTCTAATTGAACAATCATGTTCCTAACATAACTTTAGGGTTTAATAAAGTTACAACTATCCCATCAATATTTGATCCTTAAACCACAATTATGTTCACATAAACCAACACTGTACACATATATGACCACATACATAGATTTTATATACTCATAGACACTTAACACTGTAAGCCTTCACCAAAAAATTTTAAATTCACAAAAATCCTTCTCAAAAATGTCAAATCCATACACTTATTTTCTGTCTAGATCCTAATATTGAACCTTAAATCAATTAATTATAATTTTAATAATTTTCTAAATTCTTGGGTTGTCACAGTAGGTCTATGTGCAATTATCTGGAAATAGTGTTATGCCTCGTTTGTACCTATATACAAAGGGTTTGAGTTTTGTATAAAAGTTTAATTTTAATGAGATATGGCAATGATGTTTTGTAAAATAGGTTTTTCAAACCCTTGTGCTCAATAGTAATTGAGGCCTTTGATACTTCCATTTTATTATGTGTTCGGCTTGATTACTTTTATTATTTTCGAGATGTGAAGCATCTTCGAGAAAATAAGATATATACCAGTGCCAAACTCCTTGTGGGCATGAGAGCCATCTAAGGAAATTTAGACACCGTGAATAATTTACAAGCTGGCTGCAACTGAAAATGTCCATCACATGAACCAAATCTAAATTCAGAAACTGAATCTGTGATCACATTATTCTTAGGCTCACATGATGAAGCAATACGTACAAAAGCTAAAACAAAAATAATATTTGAAGAAATCTAAACTATTTCAGCTTCATTGGTTCCAGTTTAGTCACCATGAACCGGTTAAAGTGTGAAATAGCCAGATTGAAACAAATCTAGCCCATAGCAAAAGCTAGAAAACAAATTAGATTTGAATCAATCTAAGCATTTCAGCTTCAACGGTTCCAGTTTAGTCACCATGAACCGGTTAAAGTGAGAAATAGCCAGATTTAGGCAAATCTAACCCGCGGGCTGACAAACAGTTTTATATATATATATATATATATATAATTATATATAATATATATAAATGTAAATATATATATATATATAAGCAGTAAACGCATCAGATGTAAATCCAGTCTCAATCAAACAGATATATCTCTCTTCATCAAACTCTGTTTGATTGAGCCTGGATTTACATCTGATGCGTTTACTGCTTATATAACGCATCAGATGTAAATCGAGGCTCAATCAAACAAATATATCTCTCTTCATCAAACTCTGTTTGATTGAGCCTAGATTTACATCTGATGCGTTTACTTCTATATATATATATATATATATATATATATATATATATATATATATATGTTGTTATAAATATAAAAGTAAGAAAAAGCCACAGATCGACGATCCGGGCATACCCACACAACACGACTCTCAATGTGAATAGATATATAGGTATAGAAGTGAGAAAAAGCTTAAAAATCTAAAATATCTTACAGTGGGCTACCAAGAAGACTTTAGATAGCTTTTGACGAATGAATACTCGGTTTCCATCGGTTAAATTTTAATGTGGTAAAACACGAGCTCACAACTGTTTAGAAGAAGGAAGCACTCAATTTGGAGCACTATAGAGGTATGTACAGAGTGAAATGGAAAGGGTTTCCTTGCTCTTCCTCTTCTTAAAATGGCCACCCCAAGCCAGGGGTGAGCTGCGAGTCCACCTGCGGCTGCCCGGGGTGCCCCGGGCTCTGCGGGTCCCGCCATCTCGAATTATGAGCAGTCATGCAACGCACTGTCCGCTCGAACCTTCATAACTTTCAATCCGAGCATCTAATTAAGGCATGCTATACCTTTTTGAAATGTTGTTATCAAGAGCTACACAATGAAATGGGATAAGAGGTGGTACGAAGCTGGGTAGATGGGTCCATGACTAGATCTTCAAGTCTTCAAATTCTATCCGCGTAGCAGTCACTCGGGATTTTGAGCTATGGTTCTTGTGGGATATTTCTGTATGAAATGTGGGTTGAAATGATGTTGAGACGACGTTAATGTAGTATCGAGGTGGAAAAATGATGATTTTAACCCTCACTGGGGTTATCTCCGGCTTTGTGCAGATGTAGTAGTGGTTATCTCTGAGATTGGGCTGCTGTGAGCTCTGAATATCCTCAAGGTTGTCTCTGAGGTGTGCTAGACCTCCCGGAGTTATCTCCGGGGTTGGAACTGAGTGCCTCGGGGTTATCTTCGAGGTTGGAATTGACTTATCTGGGGTTATCTTCGGAACTGGAACTGCATCCCTCGGGGTTATCTCTGAGGTTGGAACTGAATCTCCCGGGGTTGTCTTCGAGATTGTAAATGAGTATCTCGGGATTGTCTTCGAGATGGAAAATTGTGTATCTCGGGGTTGTCTCTAGAATTGAGCTGATTTGACTTCTAGAGTTATCTCCGGAAGACTATTTTGCCCTCCTACAAGGTTAGTAACAGAAATGCAAAATTTTGAGTGTCTACAGATGCCCCTCTTTATCATATTCATGCTATGTAATGACATAGATAGGATAAAGAACACTAGACACTTGAAATGTGTCAAGATAATCATGAAGTAATGTAATGCAGCATAATGCAAATGTATGTATACAGTTTGTTGGACCGTTTTCCAACGGGATGTGATGACTGTCTGCTCGCACGACTTCTGTTAGGGAATAGAGTTATCACTGATGAACCTGATGAACTGCTTGGATGTCTACTCTAAAGCTCATAGGAACCTCCAGGATGTTGACATTGGGGTTATTACCAAAGTCCTTAATCCTGAGTACAAACCTCCCATTGAAGATGTACTTCTCATGTACGAGAGATTCTTGGGGAATTATTCTTTGTCAGATGAAGACTTGTATAACAGATTCCATCATCGGTCTTCCCCGATTAGGATGATTTCCCTGGTTTGTATCGCCAGGTTTTTCCAGTTCTTTGTCGGAGTTACTGCCAATAGTTTATGTTTTCAGGGCTGCCTGACCTTTGTTGAAATGTCCTTCAACGGCTACCATCATCGGAACAACTCCGATGCTTCGCTGGATTTAATTGCCAACGGCTGATGATATCAGGACTGTTTAACCTTCGTTGAAATGTGCTCCAACGGTTAACATCATCGGACCGCCTCTGATGCTTCGTTGGATTTAATTGCCAGCAGTTGATAACGTCAAGGCTGTTTGACCTTCATTGAAATGTGCTTCAACGGCTAACATCATCGGACCACCTCCGATGCTTCGTTTGGTTTAATTGCCAAAGACTAATAACATCAAGGCTACTTGACCTTCGTTGAAATGTGCTTCAACGGATGATATCATCGGACCACCTCCGATGCTTCGCTGGATTTACTTGCCAACGACTGATAACGTCAAGGTTGCTTGACCATCGTTAAAATGTGCTTCAACGGATGATATCATCGGACCACCTCCGATGCTTCCTTGGGTTTAATTGCCAACGATTGATAATGTAAAGGCTGTTTAACCTTCGTTAAAATGTGCTTCAACGGATGAAGTTGTATAAAGTCTCTGTTGGGGAGAGGTTTTTGATGAAAGGTATGGTTGCAATTAGAATCACAACCCTAAGTTGATGGCATCAGACCTTTGTGAGGTATTACCAAATATAGTTTGCAACAGCTGTGATCATCGGATTTGTGAACCCTGTGTTTGGGCGAATACCAATGAGTGATATGTAGACCCGCAGTTTGGTCTCTGAAATCAGGATTTCGGGCTTTTCCGCTGAAACATGTCTTTTTTCCTGATTTGACTTTTTAGCTTGTGGAACCTCCTTTGCAACTCAAATTGGATTGAGCCGAAAGGGTGGGACCCACCTAAAACAACCGTAGGTAGACCTGTGGTAGCCACAGGTACACCTGCGGCCATCTGTGGGTGGTATTTGATGCTCATTTCCCTTGCACAAGTTATTTTCAAGTGAACCCACCTGGAGAATATGAGAGTTTTTCTTCAGATCTACTAAGTTCGGGTCGCTTTCTGCAAAATTCGTCACCGTACAAGTGTTTTGCACTATCCTGGTAACGTATGCATGTCTTTTTTTCCAGTTTAGTCCGTTGGAAAGTAAGTTATCACATGAAATGCTTCTAAACACATAATAGTGATTATGCATGCTCATATTACTTGATAAAAATTATTCAACACAGTAAATGTTAGTATTTAACCATGCTAAACGTATTGATGTGAAAAAATTTAACTTTTAAAGCAGTTAAATTGGCACCTTTTTCTGCTATTTCTTATCCTATTTGAGGACAAATGAGCAAAGATTGTAAAAGCAAAGTAATCCTGGTAATTAAGCTACCCTGATGGATAATAACTTTGACATTTTTATGCATATATGATGTTTATAAATGTGGATTGGTGTGCTACTGAATGGCTACCTAGTCATGCCTACGTGCATGTGGATAGTCCTTTTTACAAAGGAGACTCTGGCGAAATTTTTCCAAGAGTCTAGGCATTGAATAGACTTGCATTTTAACTCTACTTTAGGCGTATGTTAAAGTAATGCATGCATGCATATAGACATAAAATGCATTTAATAAGCTCCAGGTTAGAATTTACCACACCCTTTTTGAGGTGATTTGGAGACTTTTGTTGCAGATATATGTATCCGGATCAGCCGAGCATCTCCCGCATGACCTCTTCAGGTGTGAGGAGGAGAGCTTCTGTTGTGCCTCGGCCTCGCCCAGCCCGATAGCCTCGTCGGGTGACGGAGTCTGTGATTCATCATATTCGGGTTGAGGTACCGGATGTTGAGGACGAGGAGGAGGATGTACCCGTTACGGTTCCTGCTCCTGCTACTTCTATTCCCCGCAGGGAGTTACCAGCAATAAATGTGACTAATCCAGAGCTCCTGGATGATTTGAGTTGCCACCCCTCGATCTACCTGTATGCAAACGAGGTAAAGCTGTGTTTGATCTTCCTTTTTCCTATTGATGATGAGCAAGGGTTTTGATGTTGATTTGCACTTGTGATGCAGGTTCCCAGCTTTACGCAACCTTGAGGGAACTGGTTCAGTATACACTCTCTATACCAGACTCCTTACCCAGAGTACCGAAAGATTGGTCATGCTTGGGGTTTTGAGGCATTCTTTTCCATCCTCCCCCGCCGTTGTCCCTGGGGTTATCTCAAGGAATTGTCTGAACGTTGGTTTCACCAGACTCAGTCTCTCTATTTACTGGATTGGGAGGTGATGATGGCGCCGATGGATTGGCGATTTATCACCGGTATGGAGTTTTCAAGGGCGCTAGTGCCTTGTGTGGCTAACATTTCCCATACTGCCGTCAGATCCTTGCTAGGAGTCCAGGCTGAGGCGCTCAGAGGGAGGACAATTCGTGTTGGTCCTTTGAGTATAGATGCCACGAGTGGGGCATTGAGTGAACCATTGCCCGATAACAGGAGAGTCAGGGATTGCATTCTTCGGCGATTGTTCCTGGTCATCCTTCGGGGTTATTTTCTATCGGATAACTCTTCCACGGTGTCTGTGACAAACGAGATTTTTGTAATTAATTTCTAATATTTATTGAATTAAATAAATATTTTTCGATGATTTAATTATTGGATTAAATAATTAATTGATGTAATTATGTTAGATTAATTTAATTATCTGTGTTACATTTATTAAATTAATGTAGAGAATTTTTATTATCAAAGTATGTAATTATGTGAGCTTATTGAATTAAATGAATTATTTAATAAGCATATTGGTATTTTAATTAATTTAATTATTAATTTGAGATTTGATAAATTGACATTATTTATTAATGAGATAATTAATTATGTGACTATGTGAAATTATGAGAAATTATTATATTTTATTTATATTAAATAAGATATATGGATTATTGTGCAAGTGGATGTGATATTAATTAAACTATATTGTAAAGGTTTTATTAAATTAATTGGTTTTGTAATATATTAAACTAGCCAAACGTGGCCTTAGAAAGAGTTATGGCCAGTTAACCCATGATGGGCAACTAACCATGATGCGCATCAGTTTTTTTTTTCCTTTATACGTACTCTCCTTCCCTTTTCTTTTTCATTATTGCCTAAGTCTAGAATAACATATCAGAGAGAGTTCAGAGAGAAAATTTAGAAGTTTTGAGAGAAATTATAAGTATATAATCAACAGGTACTTGTGAAAATATTTTCATTGATCATCTCCTAATCTATACTCAGGGTAATTTTCTCCAAACCAATTTCTATTTCACGTATTTAAGTTTTCTAGAAAATGGCTTTCAAAACCTCTGTTATGTCTCTGTAATTGAAATTGTGAGAGTTATGTGCATATATGTGTTAAGATGTCATTTTAATGTGTTTTAATATATATTGTATATAATTCCTTATCATCAATTCATAATTTTACGTCGTATATGATTGCTGCAAAATTATAGAGTTTGGGTTTTGGCTTTATGGCCTTATACGTGAAATTTTATGTAGTGATCGTATATTATCCCTAAATTTTACACTCCTATATTATTATGCATGTTGATACGAAGAGACCAAGCCTTAAACGAACGGATTCGGTGTTATAACGAATTCGTAGTGTTAAATTTATAATTTTGTTCATTAACTTCAAAAACATCAAGAGCAGTTAAATTTTACATGATTTAATTTTGTTATTGGGTGTTTTAAATGGTTAAAAACACTTTACAAAGGTTGGGTTATGTTTATGTATAAATTTTAACATATGGGTATGTGTAATTTGGTGAAATTAGTGTTAAAAATGTGTTGATTTCGCTGAATTCTGTGTTCTTCGCGAACTGGAAACTCAAAGTCTGGGGTTTCGCGCCGCAGCGCCAACTCCCAGTTCATTTCTCGCGCCGCAGCGCCACCGCGCCGCAACACCAAGTACCAGGTCGCGGCGCCGCAGCGCCAAGACTCCGTATAAAAGTGGCGCCACAGCGCCATTTAGCAGAATGTCCAGAAATGTATTTTTTTTTTATGTTAAGTCTAGCAATGTGTTAGTAACTTAATGTAATGAACATGTAAATATGTTAGAAATATAATGAAATGATAACATAGTTGTTTAACATGTAAATATGTTAGAAATATAATGAAATGATAACATAGTTGTTTAACATGTAAATAACATAATTACATGTGAATTGAATTATTGAATACTTAATTAGCTTGATTATTTATGAAGTGATATTATGTGACAGTTAATGTGATAAATTGATTAAGTATAGTCAATAATTAAATTAGACAAAAAGAAAGAGTTTATGATGATTAATTAAGTTATAATTAACTGATATTGTGTATGTGAATGGTATGTAGGATTTAATTCAAAGAACGAGTTTAGTTAAAGTGTAATCTACGCACGAGGCAAGTTTCCTAAACTTAAACTCTTAAATTTGAGCAAGTTCCCTAACCCTATTTGTCATTATTGTTCAAGCTTATTATTTACCTTGAATAAGCTATCGTTACTATTATTCAAGTTCAAATGATTTATTAAAGATTGATTATCTTTTCAAAGTATGATTTAGTTATACAATAATTGTTCTATTGTATACTTCTTGAGATTATTGTTCAAATTGAATATCATTATTGTTGAACCTTATTAGACTAGTGAAACCTTAATGATTCAACTAGTCCATAGTTGATGAGCGTTCTAAATTTTAGAACCCTTGAAGAATTATCCAAACCAAACTTCCATTGGTGCGGACTCGAATGTCAAACTGAGATGAACAACCCTGTATAGGGGATTATTTACGCTTTAGCGTTAAGATATTGTGCACAGTATGGTACTAAGGGCTGATCCCCCCTTAGTACGAGAAGAAGGTCCATAGTCTTATGACTGTTAAAGGTTTCAAGTATAACCCTTGTTAACCTAGGACATAGTTCAAGGTCTTATGACCCTCAGAATTCTTTGATTCTTGTTATTCACTCTTGATTCAAAAGTTGAGCTTTTATTCAGATGTCTTTGATGTATCCGCATGTTATTATACTGTTATTTCATTTTTATACATGTGGGCATTTGTGCTCACTCTTGTTTGATAATAACATTGCAGTTAAGAACGAAAGAGCTGACGAACATTCCACTAGTAAGGGCAAGGGCAAAGTTAGCACATGATGGAGACTTGTTATTTGATATGACTTATTATTTTATATGATGTATTTGTTTAAGACTTAAGTTAAAGATGTTGTTTAAGACTTATTGTTAGAATTCCGCACAGATGTTTTAAGGTTAGTTTAACCTGGGATTGTATTTATTATTCGGATGATGTAATCCTTTTAAGGAGAAGATTTTAATTCTATCTATTGTATGGTTTGCATTTTTATGGGTAGATAGATAGATGATATTTATATCGTGAACACCAAATCCTGTGGAAATGGAAGTACCAGATTTGGGGGTGTCACAGGTTGGTATCAGAGCTGTAGGTTATGAACCTTAGGTGGGGGAACAACCTTAGGTAGTAGCCTTATAAAAAGAAGATAGTAAAGGAAAACTCTTATCGAGTTTTAAGAAATAAATTTTTGGTAATTCATTGAAGATAATAAAATACATTATGTGTTTATGTGTTAATTTGTGTGCTCGTTAGTACGACTTAGTAACTAAAACTTAAAATTTTGTTGTCAAGATGACGAATGTTAGAGAAGCTAGTCAAGCTGGGGAGGAAGAACCCCGATTACCTATAGTACCTACAGAGGAGGAGCCCCGAGACATACATGTTGTTAGGGAACAGTTAGTTCAGAGGGAGTCATCTCCATTGATCACCGTTGTTGGTCAGGAGCATGAGCCCGAGACTGATCCTGAGGAGGATCCTGAGGAGGAGTTTGATGAGGAAGAGGAAGAAGAGGAGTTACCACGGTACACCGTTGATGCAGAGATGTATGACACGTTATACGACCGTAACGTGGAATTACAAGACGAGGTTCAAGAATTGACTGAGCGAGCGACTGTTCAGCAGTCTACTTTAGAAGAGAAGGAGAGGGAGATTTCGACTCTTCACACACGATTGGGAAATGTAGAATGGGATTTGGTCCATGAGAAGGGTCAAACCGAAGATAAGACCGAGGAGATAGAGAAGCTGAAAAGGGAACTGAAAGAAACCTCCGGAAGACTGAAAATAGTAGAGGAAGGATGGGTAAGAGAATCACGTCGAACTGATCGTGCAAAAGATGATAGTCGTGCAAAGAAGGCAAAGCTTGAAGAGACATACTCCACACTTAATCATGCAATAGATGAGGCTCAGGAACGAGTTTTGAGATACCCCATCCAGTTCGAAGGACTTCCGTCGTATATGCTGGATCACAGGACGATGTCTCGTATCATGGATGAGGAGCGTGGCAAGGCTATTCAGCACCTTGATAGACAGGATTAGAATCCGTTTAATTATGTGAAAGACTTAGTTAGTTTTTATATGCAAATTCCGATGTGTTTATGAACGAAGGAATATGTTAATATTTAAAATCATGTGGATTCTTTATTCTAGGATAGTTGATGTAAATAGCAGTTATGCTATAGTTTGATGTTAAAACTTTGAGTTGAATTAAATATATTAAGTTGATTGAGATGATGTGTTAAATTGTTGAGTAATGCCTTAAATATTTAGAGAAATAAATAAAGTCCTAATAAGCATTTATTTTATCAGAAATATGACGCCAAGGAGAAGGCAACAACGTCAACCAGCTCAGGAAGAGTCAACAAATAATAACAATAACGCCAACGCTAATCCTGTTCAGCAGTTGGTGAACTTACTGGCGGGAGCAATGAACAATCAACCTCAAGCTCCACCAAACACAACGTTTAAAGACTTCAAGGCGGTGGGACCGCCAGAGTTCAAAGGTTCCAGGAATCCAATCGAGGCTCAAACGTGGGTCATGGAAATGGAGAAAGTATTCGATGTTGCTAGGGTTAGAGAAGACCAGAAGACTGCTTTCGCAACGTTTATGCTGAAGTCTGAGGCTAGCTATTGGTGGCAAGCAAACAAAGTGCAAGGAGGTGAAGGTGTAATTACGTGGGAGAGATTTAAAGAAATGTTTTTCGAAATGTACTTCCCAACTAGTTTGCAGAATCAGATGGAGATTCAATTTCTAGAACTGAAGCAGGGAAACATGAGCGTACCTGATTACGCAGCTAAATTTGATGAGTTGGCAAGGTTTGCCCCGTACCAAGTACACACTGACGAAAGAAAGGCCAGAAGATTTGAACAAGGACTAAAGCCTTGGGTTTATAGTAAGGTGTCAATGTTTCAGATAAACACATTTACCGGAGTACTGGAAAAGGCCATCCTCGCTGAAGGTGGTAGCGATGCGGTGACCAAGTACAATCAAGAGCAGAAGAAGAAGAAGAGTGAAGGTGAAGGAAATAACAAGACTGGTGGGAGTAATACTGGGGGTAGTCATAATCAGAAGAGAAAGTGGACGGATAACTCGTCAGCTGGAAGTCAACAAGGAGGGCAGAAGAAGAAAATTGAATCGTGCTCATACTGCGGAAAAGCTCATCTGGGAGTTTGCATGAAAGGGAAGCGAGTGTGCTACAATTGTGGTCAGGAAGGCCACATAGCACCAAACTGTCTAAACCCAAAGAAGGGTGCTTGTTTTAACTGTGGTTCTAAGGATCATCTAGCAAGAGACTGCCCTAAGAATGGATCAGGAGGAGCAATACCAGGAGGTAACCATGGATATAACGGTGGAAATGCCTTAACCATCACCGGACCAGCCGCAACAAACCGACCGACCGCCAGAACTTTCAATATGGCAGTGCAGGACACAATCCAATCTCGTGAGGTGGTGTCAGGTATCATTCTTATCAATGAAATTAATGCTTATGTTTTATTTGATTCGGGTGCTACTTGTTCCTTTATATCCGAAGACTTTGCTAATAGTTTAGATTTGCTTATGGATGAGTTGGAATATCCCATGAATATAGAAATTGCTAATAGAGAGATAATTCCTATTAAGTACGTGTTTAAGAACTGTAGGGTGAATATTAAGGGTAATATCATGAATGTAGATCTTATCCCTATTTCGGCTTGGGGAATTTGACGTTATTTTGGGTATGGATTGGTTATCCAATTGTGGGGCGATAATTGACTGTCAGAAGAAGCGTATTAACCTTATAACTCCGTCAAAGGTTGTATTTTATGGTAGCAAGTCGCCTAGACAAGCGAGTTGTCTGACGATGATGCAGGCCAAGAGGTTGTTAAGACAAGGTTGTGTAGGATACTTAGCTTACATAGTCGACAGTCGAAAAGAGAATTCGAAGGTAGAAGAAATACCGAATGTGAGGGACTTCATCGACGTATTTCCAGATGATTTGCCAGGACTTCCACCAGATAGAGAGGTAGAGTTCGTGATCGATTTGGCGCCAGGAACTGCTCCAATATCGAAGGCACCATACCAAATGGCACCAGTAGAGATGAAAGAATTGATGGTCCAACTACAAGAATTGTTGGACAAAAAGTACATTCAACCGAGCATATCGCCGTGGGGAGCGCCGGTGTTGTTTGTGAAAAAGAAGGACGGATCGATGCGGCTCTGCATTGACTACAGAGAACTGAACAAGGTCACGATTAAGAATAGATATCCATTACCAAGAATCGACGATCTGTTTGATCAATTAAAGGGAGCAAGAAACTTTTCCAAGATAGACCTGAGGAGTGGTTATCACCAACTGAAGGTGAGACCAGAGGATGTACCGAAGACAGCGTTCAGAACGCGATACGGTCACTATAAATTTTTAATAATGTCGTTTGGTCTAACGAATGCTCCTGTAGCATTTATGGGACTAATGAATGGTCTGTTCAAGCCGTTTTTGGACAAATTCGTGGTGGTATTTATAGATGACATTCTGGTATATTCCCAAACCAAAGAAAAACACGAAGAACATTTGAGGTTAACGTTGGAAGTATTGAGAAGGAAGAAGTTGTACGCTAAATTTTTGAAATGCGAATTCTGGATCGAGCGAGTACAATTTCTTGGTCACGTGATCGATAAAAACGGAATTTCGGTAGATCCATCTAAAGTAGAAGCCGTAATTAACTGGGAACAGCCGAGAACGCCGTCAAAAGTAAGAAGTTTTCTTGGATTGGCAGGATATTATAGAAGATTCATTCAAGATTTTTCCAAGATCGCAACTCCGTTAACGAATTTAACTCGAAAAGCTGTGAAATTTGTTTGGACGAAGAAATGTGAGGAGAGCTTTCAAGAATTAAAGAAGAGGTTGAGTACGGCACCTGTGTTATCTCTTCCGGAAGATACAGGCAATTTTGTTGTTTTTAGTAATGCGTCGCATAAAGGACTTGGCTGTGTGCTAATGCAAAACGGTAAAGTCATCACGTATACATCACGACAGTTGAAGGATTACGAGAAGGGATACCCAACCCATGATTTGGAGTTAGCTACAGTTGTTTTTGCTTTAAAAATTTGGAGGCACTATCTGTACGGGGAGAAGTGTGAAATATATACAGACCACAAGAGCCTGAAATATATTTTTACACAGAAGGATTTGAATATGCGTCAGAGAAGATGGTTAGAATTAATTAAGGATTACGACTGTGAGATTTTATACCATCCGGGTAAAGCGAATGTAGTTGCCGATGCCTTAAGTAGAAAGGGTCGTGAGAAATTGATGATGTTAACTTCTCAGGAAGAGCTAATTGTGGAAATGGAGAAACTGGAATTGGAAGTGAAGTATCCAATGGAGATTGATGAAAAGCTATATCATATGCAATCTGGTACAACTCTACTAGATAAAGTGAAGGAGGCTCAGCTTCAGGATGATGAATGCAAAAAGGTGACAAAGAAGATATTTGAAGGGACCAAACCGACATTTAAGATGGATAAGGAAGGAATACTGAGATTTGAGAGTAGAATTTGGGTACCGCCAGTACAAGAGATTAAGGAGGATATTTTAAGTGAGGCTCATAGTTCACGATATTCGATTCATCCTGGTAGTACCAAAATGTACCAAGATCTTCGACAACATTTCTGGTGGCCGAATTTGAAGCGTGATGTTGCAGAATGTGTTGCCAAGTGTCTGACCTGTTAGAAAGTGAAAGCGGAACTTCAGAAACCAGTGGATTGCTACAACCGTTAGAAATCCCAGAGTGAAAATGGGAACATATTACAATGGACTTCGTGGTTAGTCTTCCGACGACTCAGAAAGGCTATGACGCAGTATGGGTTATCGTTGATCGACTGACGAAATCTGCACATTTCCTTCCAATTAAAATAAGATTCAATTTAGCTCAGTTGGCCAGGCTATACATAAAAGAGATTGTCTCGAGGCACGGAGTTCCGATATCAATTGTTTCAGATAGGGATCCGCGCTTTACATCAAATTTCTGGAAACGTCTTCAGGAATGCATGGGTACGCAATTGCGAAAGAGTACAGCTTACCACCCTCAAACAGACGGACAGAGTGAGAGAACGATTCAGACATTAGAAGATATGCTAAGAGCCTGTGTGATGGACTTTAAAGGAAATTGGGTTGATCACTTACCATTAGTAGAGTTCGGCTACAACAACAGTTATCACGCTAGTATTGGCATGCCGCCTTACGAAGCGTTATACGGCAGAAAGTGTAAAACTCCGCTTTACTGGGATGAAGTTGGTGAGAGACAATTACTAGGGCCAGAATTGGTACAGCAGACAGCAGAAATAGTCAAAGTGATCCAAGCACGACTGGTAGCGGCTCAAGATCAACAAAAGAAATACGCTGACCCACATCGTAAAATTATCGAGTTTGAATCAGGTAGTTATGTTTTCTTGAAGGTCTCTCCCTGGAAAGAAAGATCAGATTCGAAAGAAAGGGAAATTGAGCCCAAGATTCATTGGACCCTTTGAAGTACTGACAAGAATCGAGAAGTTACGTATGAGGTAGCTTTTACCTCCAGCACTCGAGAATATCCATAACGCCTTCCATGTTTCTGTATTGCGACCCTACAAGCCTGATTACAAGCATGTAATTGAATACGAACCCATACATTTTGAGAAAGACTTATCTTACGAAGAAATTCCTGTCCAAATTGTCGACCGAAAAGAACAAATTCTGAGAAATAAAGTTATACCTTCAGTTAAGGTAATTTGGAGAAATCACAACGCTGAAGAAGCTACGTGGGAACTAGAAGAGAATATGATGAAGAATTACCCTCATTTATTTGCTTAAATATGTATATGCGATTCTGGGGATAGAATCTCTGTAAGGGGGGAGAATGTAACGGGCCGAAATTTATTGAGTCGTGATTCTGGGGACAAAATTCTTTTAAGGGGGGAAAATGTGACAAACGAGATTTTTGTAATTAATTTCTAATAGTTATTGAATTAAATAAATATTTTTCGATGATTTAATTATTGGATTAAATAATTAATTGATGTAATTATGTTAGATTAATTTAATTAAATGTGTTACATTTATTAAATTAATGTAGAGAATTTTTATTCAAAGTATGTAATTATGTGAGCTTATTGAATTAAATGAATTATTTAATAAGCATATTGGTATTTTAATTAATTTAATTATTAATTTGAGATTTGATAAATTGACATTATTTATTAATGAGATAATTAATTATGTGACTATGTGAAATTATGAGAAATTATTATATTTTATTTATATTAAATAAGATATATGGATTATTGTGCAAGTGGATGTGATATTAATTAAACTATATTGTAAAGGTTTTATTAAATTAATTGGTTTTGTAATATATTAAACTAGCCAAATGTGGCCTTAGAAGGAGTTATGGCCAGTTAACCCATGATGGGCAACTGGCCATGATGCGCGTCAGTTTTTTTTTCCTTTGTACGTACTCTCCTTCCCTTTTCTTTTTCATTATTGCCTAAGTCTAGAATAGCATATCAGAGAGAGTTCAGAGAGAAAATTTAGAAGTTTTTGAGAAATTGTAAGTGTATAATCAATAGGTACTTGTGAAAAGATTTTCATTGATCATCTCCTAATATATACTTTGGTAATTTTCTCCAAACCAATTTCTATTTCACGTATTCAAGTTTTCTAGAAAATGGCTTTCAAAACCTCTGTTATGTCTCTGTAATTGAAATTGTGAGAGTTATGTGCATATATGTGTTAAGATGTCATTTTAATGTGTTTTAATATATATTGTATATAATTCCTTATCATCAATTCATAATTTTACGTCGTATATGATTGCTGCAAAATTACAGAGTTTGGGTTTTGGCCTTATGGCCTTATACGTGAAATTTTATGTATAGTGAACGTATATTATCCCTAAATTTTACACTCCTATATTATTATGCATGTTGATACGAAGAGACCAAGCCTAAACGAACGGATTCGGTGTTATAACGAATTCGTAGTGTTAAATTTATGATTTTGTTCATTAACTTCAAGAACATCAAGAACAGTCAAATTTTACATGATTTAATTCTGTTATTGGGTGTTTTAATGGTTAAAATCACTTTACAAAGGTTGGGTTATGTTTATGTATAAATTATAACATATGAGTATGTGTAATTTGGTGAAATTAGTGTTAAAAATGTGTTGATTTCGTTGAATTCTGTGTTCTTTCGCGAACTGGAAACTCAAAGTCTGGGGTTATAATTAAATTAGTTCATTTCTCGTGCCGCAGCGCCACCGCGCCGCAGCGCCAACGCGCCGCAACACCAAGTACCAGGCCGCAGCGCCACGGCGCCGCAGCGCCAAGACTCAGTACATAAGTGGCGCCGCAGCGCCACTTAGCAGAATGTCCAGAAATGTATTTTTTTTATGTTAAGTCTAGCAATGTGTTAGTAACATAATGTAATGAACATATAAACATGTTAGAAATATAATGAAATGATGACATAGTTGTTTAACATGTAAATAACATAATTACATGTGAATTAAATTATTGAATACATAATTAGCTTGATTATTTATGAAGTGATATTATGTGACAGTTAATGTGATAAATTGATTAAGTATAGTCAATAATTAAATTAGACAAAAAGAAAGAGTTTATGATGATTAATTAAGTTATAATTAACTGGTATTGTGTATGTAAATGGTATGTATGATTTAATTCAAAGAACGAGTTTAGTTAAAGTGTAATCTACGCACGAGGCAAGTTTCCTAAACTTAAACTCTTAAATTTGAGCAAGTTCCCTAACCCTATTTATCATTATTGTTCAAGCTTATTATTTACCTTGAATAAGCTATCGTTACTATTATTCAAGTTCAAATGATTTATTAAAGATTGATTATCTTTTAAAGTATGATTTAGTTATACAATAATTGTTCTATTGTATACTTCTTGAGATTATTATTCAAATTGAATATCATTATTGTTGAACCTTATTAGACTAGTGAAACCTTAATGATTCAACTAGTCCATAGTTGATGAGCGTTCTAAATTTCAGAACCCTTGAAGAATTATCCAAACCAAACTTCCTTTGGTGCGGACTCGAATGTCAAACTGAGATGAACAACCATGTATAGGGGATTATTTACGCTTTAGCGTTAAATATTGTGCACAGTATGGTACTAAGGGCTGATCCCCCTAAGTACGAGAAGAAGGTCCATAGTCTTATGACTGTTAAAGGTTTCAAGTATAACCCTTGTTAACCTAGGACATAGTTCAAGGTCTTATAACCCTCAGAATTCTTTGATTCTTGTTATTCACTCTTGATTCAAAAGTTGAGCTTTATTCAGATGTCTTTGATGAATTCGCATGTTATTATACTGTTATTTTCATTTTATACTTGTGGGCATTTGTGCTCACTCTTGTTTGATAATAACATTGCAGGTAAGAACGAAAGAGCTGACGAACCTTCCACTAGTAAGGGCAAGGGCAAAGTTAGCAAATGATGGAGACTTGTTATTTGATATGACTTGTTATTTTATATGATGTATTTGTTTAAGACTTAAGTTAAAGATGTTGTTAAAACTTATTGTTAGAATTCCCACAGATGTTTTAAGGTTAGTTTAACCTAGGATTGTATTTATATTCGGATGATGTAATCCTTTTAAGGAGAAGATTTTAATTCTATCTATTGTATGGTTTGCATTTTTATGGGTAGATAGATAGATGATATTTATATCGTGAACATCAAATCCTGTGGAAATGGAAGTACCGGATTTGGGGTGTCACAGTGTCATTCGCTTTAGTCAGCACCACACGTGAGGTGGATCGTGTTGGAGAGTATGATTGGGGCTCC